>CATIWO010293993.1:0-18072 GCA_949673435.1 Macaranga tanarius
AATGTGTATACTTTATAGAAAAATAACATAGAATAAAACAAAATTAACAAGTAAAATAAAGCAATAAAATAAATATAATATAAAATTAATACCTTGCTAAATTTAATGGTCTATAGCTTGACCATACCTTTGAGTACTCAAGGTGTAGAGAGAGAGATTGATTCCTTTTGATCAATTGCCTCATCAATCAAATAAGGATTGAGACGATGGCCATTTACCTTGAAGATTTCTCCCTTATCATTGGCAATTTCAATTGCGCTATAAGGATGAACCTTGACAACCTTGAAAGGACCCGACCATTTTGACTTCAACTTTCTGAGAAACAGCTTCAATCTAGAGTTATAAAGTAGAACAAGGTCTCCCTCATGAAACTCCTTCATAGCTATATGCTTATCATGCCACAATTTAGTACGATCCTCATATAACTTCGCATTTTCATAAGCATTCATTCTCAACTCTTTCAATTCATTGAGTTGAAGCAACCTTTTCATTTCTACTTTCTTTAAATCAAAGTTCAAAGCCCTTGTTGCCCAATATGCCTTATGCTCAAGTTCTACGGGCAAGTGACAAGACTTCCCATAAATTAATTGGTAAGGAGTAAGGCCAATGGGTGTTTTAAAGGCTGTCCTATTTGCCCACAAGTCATCATCTAACTTCAATGGCCAATCTTTCCTTGAAGAAGAAACTATTTTCTCTAAAATCCATTAGATCTCTTTATTACTCACTTCAACTTGCCACTTATTTGTGGGTGAAATAAAGTAGCCACCTTGTGTGTTACCCCATATTTCTTCAAAAGAACTTCAATCACATGATTACAAAAGTGTGAACCACCATCACTAATTAATGCTCTAGGAGTGCCAAACTTTGGAAAAATAATTTTCTTAAGCATCTTCTTAACAACGTTTGCATCATTAGTAATAGTAGCTATTACTGCTACCCACTTTGAGACATAATCAACCATAACCAATATATATTTGTAGCCCAAAGAACTAGGAAAGGGACCCATGAAGTCAATGTCCCAAACATTAAAAATCTCTACTTCAAGAATTCCTTTCAAAGGCATCTCATGTTTCCTAGACAAATTACCCATTCTTTGGAATTTATCACATTTAAGCACAAAATCTCTAGCATTCTTAAATAAAGTAAGCCATCAAAAACCAAATTGAAGTACCTTAGAAGCTGTTTTTGATGCACCAAAGTGTCCGCCTACATCCAAGGAATGACAATGTCTCAAAACATCTTGGACTTCATATTGAGGAATACACCTTCTAATCAAACCATCTCCATAACAATGGTTCCTCCTTATAGTAGAACTTACTATCATGAAAAAATCTCTTCTTTTGCCTATAATCAAGCCCATAAGGAAAAACTCCACTCACAAGGTAGTTTGCAAAATCCGTAAACCATAGAAGTTCTTTAGATCCTAAAGTAAGAAGATGTTCACTATGAAATGACTCATTGATCGACACACCATCATCATTCTTGTGCAATCTCTCTTAATCTAGTCTTGATAAGTGATCTGCAGCAAGGTTCTCACTTCCTTTCTTATCTCTCACTTCCCAATCAAACTCTTGAAGCATTAGAATCGACCTTAAGAGCGTAGGTTTTGCATCTTTCTTACTTAGAAGATACTTGAGTGCAACATGGTCGAAATACACAATGACCTTTTGCCCCACAAGATATGCTCTAAACTTATCAAATATATAAACAATAGCAAGAAACTCTTTCTACATGGTGGTATAATTAATTTGTGCATCATCAAGTAGTTTGGTAGCATAATAAATCACATAAGGCTTGCCTTTTTTTCTTTACCCCAAAACAGCCCCAACCATAAAATTACTTGCATCACACATGATCTCAAATGGTTGCTCCCAGTTGGGTGGTTGCAAAACCGGTACTGATGTAAAAGCATTCTTCAAAGTCCCAAATGCATCTATGCATGCATCATCAAACTCAAAAACAGTCTGGATTAATCTTCTATAGAAACCCACATGTCCAAGAAAGCTCCTTATATCCTTAACACACTTTGGAGGTGGAAAATTAGCAATGACTTCAATCTTTGCTTTATTAACTTCAATAGCTCTTTCAGAGACCAAATGCCTAATAATAATCCCTTCTTGTGCCATAAAGTGGCACTTCTCCCAATTAAGCACTAGTCCATGCTTCTTGAACCTATCAAGAACTTTAGAAAGATTTTTTAGACAATTGGCAAAGTTAGATCCATAAACACTAAAGTTATCTATGAAAACCTCAACACAATTATCTATTAAATTATTAAATATTAAAAACATGCATCTTTGGAAAGTAGTGGGAGCATTGCATAAACCAATAGGCATACGCCTAAAAGCAAAAGTACCATATAGACAAGTAAAAGTGGTTTTAGCTTGGTCTTTGGGATGAATAGGAATTTGATAAAAGCCACTAAGCCCATCAAGATAATAAAAATAAGAAAAATTTACTAATCTCTCTATAACTTGATCAATAAAAGGCAATGGAAAATAATCTTTCCTAGTTTCTTTGTTTAATTTCCTATAATCAATACACATATGCCAACCCCGTGATATTCCTAGTAGGCACTAAGTCATTATATTCATTTTGCACAACGGTCAAGCCTCCTTTTTTAGGAATAACTTGAACGGGGCTTACCCATTTACTATCACTAATGGAATATATGATCCCATTATCAAGCAACTTAATCACTTCCTTTCTAACCACTTTTTTAAGAGTGGGATTTAGTCTCCTTTGAGCTTCTCTCGTAGGCTTAGCATCATTCTCTAAAAAGATTCCATGCATACAAATAGTTAGGCTTAGTCCTTTTAAATCATTAATTGAATATCCTATTACACCCTTATGTTTATTCAAAACATCACACAAAGCATTTAATTCATCATTCGGTAATAAAGAATTGACAATAAAAGGAAAATGAGATTTAGAATCAAGAAATGCATACCTTAGAGTGGAAGCCAAAGGTTTAAGATCCAAGTTGGGTGCTTCACTTGGTGAGTAAGGCTTAGGATCATCCTCCTTTCTTAGTGGCTCATATCTTTGATACTTATAAGGATAAGTATATGGAGTTGATTCCAACATTCTTACATAAGCTACAACCTCCTTATTAGAACATTTCTCATCAGCCCTTTATGATTCACGAATTGACAAAGGGTCGTGACCTACATACTCATGTACAATATCATTCACACACTCATCAATTATATCAAGTGAATTTATCCTTTCACAAACTTCAATTGGTGGAGTTATCTTAATCATCTTGAAGACATCAAAAGCTATGGTCTTATCATTTACTTCCACCTTAATTTTGACATTTTTCATGTCAATAACCACCCCCGCGGTTACCAAAAATGACCTCCCCAACAATATAGGAATTTCGGGGTCCTCCATATCTATCACTACAAAATCTGCAGGAATAATAAAATTACCCACTTTGGTTGGTACATTCTCAAGCACACCAAGTGGATATTTAATAGATTTATCTGCCATAGATAGACATATGGTAGTAGGCTTCAAATTACCTACATCTATCTTCTCATAAATAGAATAAGGCATTAAACTCATACTTGTACCTATATCACATAAAGCTTTATTAAATGCAATATCACCAATCCTACAAGGAATAGTAAATGAATCTAGATCTTTGAGTTTTAGTGGAGTCCTTGTGAACATTGCCTTAGACTCTTCAATAAGTGAAACTAGCCCATACTCTTCCATCTTACCCTTGTGATTAATAATGTCCTTCAAAAATTTACTCCAAGAGAACATATCTTTAATGGCATCCATAAAAGGTATGGTAATGGTTATGTCTTTCATATAATCAAGAAAAGTACTAAATTGCTTGTCAAGATTGCGCCTTATAAACCTTTGTGGGAAAGGTAAGGTTCTAAGGTCAATCTTTGGCTCACCTTTTTTGCTTGGTACTTCATGAGTAGTCTTCTCTTCCACACCACACCTATCATCCTTTTTATCCTTCAAGCCATCATCAACTTTTGAATCCACCACACCCTCATCATCATCCTCATTTAAAATCTTCTTCTTACTTGATGAAGCACCTTCAACTTCCTTACCACTTCTCAAGTTTATGACTTGACAAGATTCCTTAGGCTAAAATTCAGGTTGACTAGGTAGTCTTCCTAAAGGTTGAGGGGTTCAAGAGGCTTGTTGAACAATTTGGTTTTCAAGGATTCAATTGTAGGAAACAAGTTGATCAATTCTTGCATTAAATTGCTTGAATTAGTCCTTATGTTGTTTGTTGGTGGTTGATTGTTGGTTTATGAATTACTCTATAAGACATTCTAAGTTAGACTTTGGTGGTGGTCATAGATTAAAAAAAGGATGATTTAGTTTCATAGAAAACTCAAGTGGGTTTTGTAGTTTGGAAAAATTTTGGTTAAATGGAGGGTTTAGTTGAGAGGATTGATTTGACTAAGAAAATCCGAGATGGTGTCTCCATTGAGGGTTATATGTGTTTGCATTTAGCCCCCCTCTTTGGTTGAAAGATCCTTGCACAAAACTGACATCCTTATTAACATTAGAATTCATATTGTATTGAGAATATAAATGAAATCCTCCAAAAAGTTCACAAGCAACATTAGCATTATCAATAGAATTAACTTGAGATTTACTTACCAACTTGGTGAGAACATCTACCTTAGCACTCAATAAGTTGATGGTGTCAAGCTCCAAAACTCCTCTTGCTTTTGCCATTGTTGGCTCATCACTTATGTATCCTTGAGATGCAAGCTCTTTAAGTAGAATAATAGCCTCCTTAGCCATTTTATCCATCCATTTCCCACTAGAGGCTGCATTGACAATATTTCTATTCTCATCCATCAACCCATTGTAGAAAATTTAAGGGATCATCCAGTCGGACAAGCCATGGTGTGGGCATTGCCTTTGAAGCTCCTTGAATCTCTCCCAAGCTGCATAGATTAGCTCACTTCCATTTTACTTGAAAGTGGTAATCTCATTGTGAAACTTGGTAGTCTTTTATGGTTGAAAGTACTTGTGAAGAAATGCTTGCTTTAATTGGTCCCAAATTGTGATTGATTCAGTAAGCAAACTAGCAAGCCAAAGTTGTACCTTTTCCTTGACTGAAAATGGGAAAAGCCTAAGCCTTATCACATCATCTGTCACTCTATTTATCTTAAAGGTAGCACACACATTAAGAAAAGTCAATATATGAGCATATGGATCCTCTCCTTGTAGACCTCCAAACTAATTATTTTGCACCATTTGTATGATGCTTGGTTTAATTTTAAAGTTATTGTTGGCTATTGATGGAGCCATAATTCCTCTAAAATTACCTATTATATCGGGCATGGTAAAATCACCTAAAGTACATCTTTCCGGTTCCGTCATAGTGTCCACATTTTATTGATTCACTTTTCTTTGCCTTTGTTCCCTATGCAAAGCACATAAAGTTAGCTCAATTTCGAGATTAAAATGCAAAATATCACTAGCACTTCTACTAAGTCTCATTGTGAGAAGAATTAAAAATCAAACAATCAACGAAATAATATCTTATAAAATTAAAAATAACAAATATAAAATAAAGGCCTAAAACAATCTTTCTCTACCCTAAGTCAATAAAAATTCTATACAAATTCCCCGACAACGGCACCAAAATTTAATGTGGGTCAAATTATAATACCCTAGTCTCTAAGACTAAATATAGAGTAAGTAGAGTGTTGAACACTCGGTAATTTGGAGTAATTTTATATTAATCGGATAGATAGTTAGATGGATAGGCAAACAATAATGATGAAAATGTTTATTTATTCTAACTAGTCTAAATAATTACTAACTATGCTAATTAATCTAAATATTCTAATATCAAGTTCAAGTAGGGTTCATTAGAACTACAATTCAGAATTTATCAAGAACTATAAGAAATAAATAAATGATTACATGTAATGATTAGAAAACATGGTATAAGTTCTAAAAGTAATTCTCATTATCAATAAGACTTAGAGTCCTTAAAAGCAACTCTCATTGTCAATTAAGGGTAATTTTATTTAGAGTCTACAATCACTCTCATGATATTGTAGAGATAAACAAAATCCATTAAATTACCATGCAAGGTTTATAATTTTTTATCCTTGAAATAGAAATCCTTCTCTCCAAGTGATTTTATAACCTTTAATGAATTCAATTATATTTCCACCAAAATGCACCAACTCTCATTGCATACAATTTGACTGATATATTATATATGGTGACCAATCATACACAATATATTCAAACTCACAATTAAAATCAAATCATTCATATAACATAAATAAAAGATGTGGATCATTAATGCATTCCTCCTTGTAATTCTAACAAACAATGGCTTAGCCAAGACACATATTAAATATAAAACAACAATAAAATGGTATAATAAACATCAAGTACTAATAGAGAGAAAGATAGAACTTGAATGTAGATAGCCTTCTTGAAGTATCATTGACTTGCTTGAATGATCTTCTCTTGATATTTTGAATTGCACTAATAATACTAACTAAACAAAGATAATACTTTAAATAAAATAACTAATTGTTTTCTGACATGTAATTATGTCTAAAATGATGTCAATACATGTATTTATAGGCCTCCTAAACATTCCAATTCGTACACTTTCGGAGAGGGATCAAATTTGAAAGAGTGTAAAGAAAAGGTGCCTAAACTACTCGGCACATTGTGCCGAGTCAGGTGTGAGTCAGCACGACTACCCTCTATCATGACTCGGCACAGTAAAATGAGTCGACACAGGGCTTCTTCTCTCGACTCGAGTCGGTACCAGTTGATGGGATGAGTTGGTACAAGTGGATAAGTCAGCACAGCCGCTTACTGTCACAAGTCAGAACGCCTCCTGAATTGCTTCCCTTGACTTTTTAAACACTAAAATTCATTGCTATGCACTCCAAAGCAATTTAAAGCTTGAGATTAGTCCAAAAGAACCTACAAATCATATAAATAACATAAAAGCACAAAAAAACTCACAACTAACAATAATAACATAATAACTAAACACAATGCAAATATAAATTAACTAAAAAGTCAACAAAATGATCCTAAATTACTATGCTATTTTGCATACTATCAACGGATGTGAGAAGAAAGGTATGAAAAAATAAAAATAATACACAAATATACGAGAACTTTTAAAAAATGATATAACAATGAGCACAAGAACATATGGCACTAAGAGTTAGTAAGTCCATGTCGGGGATATGGCAGGGTTGGTAGATGAGTACAACTGATGTATGGGGCTAGGTACATATTTTTTCATGTAGATGTAAGACCATTCCTAGGGTATATGTATAACTGCTGCCTGGAGCCAAATACATATTTAACCTAAGGTTTGGTATTCTTAAGAAACTGACGGAAATGTAATTCATCTTTGTATGAGCACTGTGAATATAATAAGGCTTTATTGTAACATTTACTTTGGGATGTGCTGGTGCAACCTTTGGTGGCCAGGTCAGCACACTATTGATGAATAATTGTGATAACCTTCGGTATGGTGATAATACTAGCCACACTGATATCTACTTGTGCATTTGGTAAAGTGCTTCAAAATTAATATGAATATATCTGAATATTGTGGTGCTGTAGATGAATTAACAAGATCTCTTAAAGTTTGACTAAACATTATGATGAGCACCAAAGTATAAATTTTGGCATGAGAACAAGATGCCAAGTAGTAAATACGACTGGGTGGTATGAGAGTGAATAAGATGTGTTTAATGATAAGGAAAGCATTTATGAAAAAAAATATTTAAGCTTAAGTTACATTAAGCTTGGAGAATCTTATAAAAGATTATAATAGTGCATGAGAAATACAAGTTTTAAAACAGGAAAAGTAATAAATGAATATTTTACAGACATCAATGTTTGTTCCATAGCTCAAGAGCGTGGTATGGAAAGTTATTTGAATATTTAAAACTTAAATTTTAACTTCAAAAGTTAGAGTTGTTTTAAATATTTATCTTGGTGGCATGATGAAAGTGTAATTATCACACACATTTATTAGAAATGTTTTAAATGTGCCAAGCTTTCTCAGCCATAATATAATTTTTAAATATTTACCTCTGAGACTCGTTATTAGGAATTCTAATGTGATGTTACTCTTGACTAGTTCTTATTTATCCTCTCTTTCACTCACTAAGTATTTTCTCCCGGAAATACTCACCACTCTTTTTATAAAATTTTTCAGAGTAATAGGATTTTATGATTAGTTGTCTGAAAGATAGTGTGGTGTCTAATAATTGAAGTATATGCAGTGAAGAACCTCAAGAGTAATGTTTTGTAGAATATTTGATAATAGACATGATATAGGTTTGAACATATTATATTTCATAGTTACTGATGCAAAACTTATGTATAATTTAGAAGAATAACTTTAGAATGATTATTTTATAATAGATATATATATCAGAGATGTGTGTGTATATATATTGTTAATTCTGATTTAGTTGGGAAGAAACAGATAAGATAGAAGTAATACTTAGCCACAACAATGCTCAAGTTAGGTAGGTCAATGTACGACCTTCTAATAAGAGTATTGCTATGGTTGGGTGTTACAAGGAAAGAATTATAACATCCATATCCTCAGAGATCAAATTCAGAAATAATAAGAAATAAATTATTATTTCATTAAGTGTTAATTCGAAAGAAAAAATGGAGAAAGGATTAAATTTCAAACAAAGCTAAGCAGAATAGGGATGGATTGAAATAAAGAGAATTAAAAGAAGGGTTAAAGAGAAATAAAAAGCAATGATGGGGAGATAAAAGGAAACAAATTGGTGTGCTATCAAAAGTTATGGTGAGGTGTCAGCACATTATCAAATCTATATACGCTTGTAATAAATAAAAAGGATGATGATATGTGTCTCTTACAAAGACACCTATCGCAGTGTCTTTTCCTCCAAAATTACACTTTTGCCTTTATTTTATTAATAATAAAAAATTATATAATAATTAAAAAATATATATTTTAATTATTTAATTAAATAAATTGATAAAATCTAAAACCTAAAAAAAAAAACTGGGTGAACCCGTCGTGTCATAATTTATAAACTTAAATAATATAATATATTTATTTATTTATATTTGTATAATATAAAAATTATTTAATGATAAAAAATATATTTTTTAAATTATTTAATTAATTAAATTGATAAAATCTAAAACCTAAAAAAGAACTGGATGAACCTATCGTGTTATAATTTACAAACTTATATATTATATTTTATTTTTTTATTTTTTTATATATTTATAATTATAAAAATCTCGCGGGTTAAAAGCGTAATTTTTCCATGTGAGACAAAAGCTAGGCGTTGCGTATAGCTTTATCTAAATAAAAAAGAAAGAAAGAAGCATTCAAAAGAATGCATAAGATAGAAGAGAGGTTTCCAAGTTAAGCACATCAAGAACAGCAAGGAGAAGCTTTAGTGTAAAACTGAAATCCAGAAGAACTGCAATTCTTATAGAGAAATTTTACATGTATGATAGATTAGGTTGATTTCTAGCATCATAGTAATTGAGCTATCATCATCATATTTTAATTTGGTGTAGGAATTCATAGATTGATTTGATTCTTCTATAGAAAATCAAGCAAATTGAGGGAAGAGATTAAAGATTTGGTTTTTTGCTAATAAAAGTGAGTGGTTCTACTTTATCATCTACCTTGATTCTTTCTTGTAAACTCCATTGAAATTTCTGCTAGAAGCTTTGTAAGTTACTTTGATAATATGCTGCCTTTTTTTATTCTTGATTGGGGTGAGATTTGTATTCTTATTTGTTTGACCTTGAAATCGATTCTTACTTTTGATGAGAATAATTTTGTGTTTTAAACTGAATTGATTTCATTCACTTTTCCACTTATGATAATTTTTTATCTCCTTGATACATGTAAGAAAGTTTAAGAAAATAAATTTAAATAATAAGAACCAAACCTAAAAAAAAAATTGAAAGACTAATGCTAGTTTTTTTTTTTAGGTATAAAGTAACTTTGGGAATCAATTTCCATTGAAATCTGTTAATTTATGTAAAGATTTCAGAAGCAATACAAGGTTTTGGAAGAGAAAACTTGTTCACTTTATTCATCAAGAAGTCTTACTTATATATAGAATTACAACCCTAAAATTAAGGAACTACTTTAGCTAATTTAGCTTATACAGGAAAATAAATCTCTACATAGGAAAATAAATTTCTACCATCTAATATTTTGCCTGCTATACAAGACTATTTTCTATACAAGAATATTTTATCACATGGCTTAGCATATGGCTTGGAGAAGTCGTGTTGAATACTATGTCACTATTGAATCATTCACTAGCACAAGGCTTCTTTAGAGAATTAGCACATGGCTTGCTATTGAACCATTCACTAGCACACGGCTTCTTTGGAGAATTAGCACATGGCTTGGAGAACTTAGAGAAGCCGTGTTAAACATTTCCTTATTACCCCCCCCCCTCAAGTTGGAGCATGCAAATCATGAATGCCCAACTTGCGAAGAAGCGGCGCAAATTGACGACCACTCAATGCTTTAGTAAATATCTCAGCTAGTTGAGAACTAGTGGGAATGTATGTCGGTTGAATGACATTACTATGTACTGCATCACGTACAAAGTGACAATCGATCTCAACATGTTTGGTACGCTCATGAAATATTAGATTAGCAGCAATATGCAAAGCTGCCTGACTATCACAATACAGTCGCACAGGAGCCGAATAATTAACACTAAAATCCAATAATAAACTTCACAACCATTTTAATTCATAAGTGGTCATAGCAATAGATCGATACTCTGCTTCAGCCGATGATCGAGAAACAGTTTGTTGCTTGTTAGTCTTCTAAGAAATGGGAGAACATCCTAACTGAATATACCATCCAGTTAAAGAACGACGAGTTAGAGGACAACTTGCCCAATCTGAGTCATACCAAGCAGAAAGATGTAAATCACTTTGCGCTTTCAATAAAATACCTTGGCCAGGACTCCTTTTCAAGTAACGAACCACCCTCAAGGCTGCTTCCCAATGTTCTTTGCGAGGTTGTTGCATAAACTGAGCTAAAACATGCACATAATAAGATAATTCAGGCCGAGTAACTGAAAGATAAATAAGCCGTCCTACCAAACATCTGTAACATTTTGGATCATGTAAAAAATCCCCTGTCGCCATGGCCAAATTATTATTCTGTTCGATTGGAAAAGAAACTGGTCTAGCTCCAAGCAAACCAACTTCTGAAATAATATCCAATGCATATTTACGTTGACATAAGTAAATTCTTTCACGACTACGTGCAACCTCAATGCCCAAGAAATACTTCAACACTCCCAAATCCTTCATATGAAAACAACTACTCAAATATTGCTTAAATATTTGAATAGCAAAATGATCATTACCAGATATAATGATATCATCAACATAAACAAGCACATTGATTTGTACCTTGTCCCATTGTAAGATAAAAAGAGAGTAATCAGAATAAGATTGCCTGAAACTATAGTTCTTTAAAGTGGAAGCTAATTTTTCAAACCAACACCGAGGAGCCTGTCGTAGTCCATATAAAGATTTCTTCAAATGACATACCAGTCCTAGTTTATGAGCATAAAAACCCGGAGGTATGTGCATATACACTTCTTCTTGTAAATCGCCATGTAAGAATGCATTGTGCACATCCATTTGATGAATCTCCCAATTTTTAGCTACAGCTATTGTAAGAAATGTACGAACAGTAACCATTTTTGCCACTGGTGTGAATGTCTCATTATAGTCGATTCCTTCAACTTGCCTATTCCCCAGAATAACCAAGCGAGCCTTGTAACGTTCAATCATTCCATCTGCATTATACTTTATTCGAAACACCCATTTGCATCTTGTCAGGGGGTAATGGTTTCATAGTCCATGTTCCATTATCTTTTAAGGCTTGTATTTCTTTCTTTATGGATTCCCTCCATCTTTCATCTTTGGCAGGCTCAGCAAAAGAATTAGGTTCAACACTTGTAGTAATAGCTGCTAAGAAAGCACGATAATTCACAGAGAATTTATCACAGTTCACATATTGTGTAATAGGATAAGAACTACCTGAAGAACATTGTTGGTTGAGTGAATTTGCAGAAGGGCTCATTACTTTCATAGTATGTAGAATAAAATCTCACAATAAAACAGATCCACGTTTCTCTCTATGACCACGCCCAACCAATTCTTCAGGTTGTTGATGTTAAACTTATTCAGATTCAATCACCTCCCCCCTTTCGACAACAATATCATACTCTTATGGATCACTATTGAGCTCAGTTACGTCTTGATTCCCTTCATCATTGAATCACCTCCCCCCTTTCGACAACAATATCATACTCTTATGGATCACTATTGAGCTCAGTTACGTCTTGATTCCCTTCATCATTCTCTTGTTCGATCATGCCAGGATAACTTTCTAAACATTCTTCAGATAAATCAGTTGCATTCATAATCTTATCAGTCTTTCCGTCTTCGTTACTAGTTGTATGCATATAAGGAAATTAATTTTCCATAAATACGACATCTCTGGAGATAAATAATTCTCCTATTTCCATGTCATACATACTCCAACCTTTCTTTCCAAAAGGATATCCAATAAACACATATTTTTGGCTTCTACTGGAAAATTTATCTCCTTCTCGTTGTTGGTTATGAGCATAAGCCAAACATCCAAATACTCAAATATTTTCATATAAAGGGGCTTGACCATACAAAAGTTCATAAGGTGTTTTCCCTTTCAACAACATAGATGGAGTTCTATTATTCAAATATGTAGTTGTTAGTACACATTCTCCCCAAAACTCAACAGGTAAATTAGCTTGAAAATGAAGTGCACGTGCAACATTAAGTATATGTCGATGTTTCCGTTCCACTCTTCCATTTTGTTGATGGGTCCCAACACAAGATGTCTGATGTATAATCCCATTCTTCACAAAATAATCACTTAAACAAGTAAATTCAGTCCCATTATCACTGCTCACTATTTTCACATTTCCATAAAATTGTCTTTGTATTAAAGCAAAAAATTGGCAAAGAGTCTGTCCTACTTTAGATTTATTTTTCAATAAATAAACCCACACACTTCTTGAATAATCATCAACTATTGTTAAAAAATAATGTGCGCCATAAAATGTTAGGGTTCTATAAAGACCCCACAAATCACAATGAATAATTTTAAAAACATTGGATGCTTTATTATTGTTGGTCATAAACTTTTCTCTAGTTTGTTTTGCTCGAAGACAAACTTCACAACTAGTACATTTATTACTACTAGCATCAATATTTGGCAATAAACTAACAATTTTATCAGAAGGATGTCCTAACCTTTGATGCCAAACTTCAAAGGTATTCTTTCGCACTGTTGTCAAAGCTTTAGCATACTTCACATCTTTCATTCCCTTGAAGTAATAGAGCCCTTCATGCTTCTCACCTGCACCAATCAGTATCCTCGAATTGTGGTCTTGTATTACACAAAAAAATTTAGTGGATAGTACTATGCAATTCATCTCATCTGTAAGTTGTGAAACAGAAATTAAGTTACACTTTAGATCAGGAACATATAACACATCGTTCAATTTTAGATGTTTATTTAACATCACAGTTCCTTCTTTGTCCACTTTAACTTCCGTTCCATTTAGCAAACCAACTGGGACAGATTGAGCATTTTTTACATTGCTCAATAAATCAAAGCTTCTTGCCACGTGATGAGAAGCTCCAATATCAATTATCCAATTATACGTACCATTCAATCTTTCTTAATTTACAGCTTTTGGGGTGTTCAGAAAGTTAAGCAGCGTGTTCCATTGCTCATTACTTAGTCCACTTACGCTTTTTATCTCAGCTTCTGTTGCCTTACTTTCTTGTGATGTAACAATTGTTGTATGTGCTCTAACTGGTCCACCTCATCCTCTTCCTCTTGAGGTGGTTGACTGTTTAGGCCCTCCTTGTCCCCATCCACGTCCGCTACCTTTTGGTCTTTCACCTCACAAATCTGGATAACCAATCAGTTGAAAGCATGACTCAGAATTATGTCCTTGTTTGTTACAGTTTGTGCAAATTATGGATTTATCTTTCACTTCTGTCCATCCTTTTGAGGTTGATCCCGGTTGAACAACAAAGGCCATATGTTCACTCTACTGTTCTTTGCCACGGGTTATATTGTAAATTTGTTCTTCTTGAATAATCATAGAATATACTCGATTCATGCTTGGCAATGGCTCGGTGCTCAATATATTTGATCGCACTGTTTCATAAATTGATTCATCCAATCCCATCAGGAAGTGATGCAACTTTTCTTCTTCATGTTTCTTATCCAATTCTCCACCGATATTGCATTTGCAGCCTCCACATTTGCATATTGGGTTTTGTTCATAGTTTCCCAATTCTTCCCAAATCATATTTAATTTTCCATAATAATTTACTATTGTCATGCCGCCTTGTCTGCACTCCACCAGCTCCGTCTTAAGTTGATGAACACGTGGTCCATTCCCCACAGAAAATCGTTCCTTTATGTCATCCCAAAGGTCCTTTGCGATCTCCATGTATGTGATAGTTGATCACAAAGTTGGCTCTATCATATTCAACATCCATGATACCAGTATTGAGTTAACAGTCCACCAGTCTTCCATCTCTAACAAGTCTTTTGAAGGTTGTAGTATTGAGCCATTAATAAATTCATATTTTTTCTTGGCTCGCAGCGCCGTTCTTATCGCTCTTGCTCATTCGTCATAATTCTCTCCTTTCAGTTGAACTTGTGTGATAATATTTCCTGGATTATCATTTATAGAAAGAAAGTATGGAGATATTGTCAATTTGCTCGAGGCATTACTGCTTGTATTTCCACTCATGGCTCTAATACCATGTAAAGATTTCAGAAGCAATACAAGGTTTGGAAGAGAAAACTTACTCACTTTATTCATCAAGAAGTCCTACTTATATACAGAATTACAACCCTAAAATTAAGGAACCACTTTGGCTAATTTAGCTTATACAGGAAAATAAATCTCTACATAGGAAAATAAATTTCTACCATCTAATATTTTGCCTGCTATACAAGACTATTTTCTATACAAGAATATTTTATCACATGGCTTAGCACATGGCTTGGAGAAGCCGTGTTGAATACTATGTCACTATTGAATCATTCACTAGCACACGACTTCTTTAGAGAATTAGCACACAGCTTGCTATTGAACCAATCACTAGCATACGGCTTCTTTGGAGAATTAGCATACGGCTTGGAGAACTTAGAGAAGTCGTGTTAAACATTTCCTTATTAATTTAAAATCAAGTTGGAACCTTATTTGATGATTTTTTGTGAAGTTGCATCACATCTGGAGGACATACAGGCGTTGCTGCAGGATGATCAGGCATCGCCTGATCACCTCAATAGCCTCTTGAACAAGTGTTGATGACGCTTGATTTTTGTAAAAGCCTTGTGTGAATTGTCTGCCAACAATTTTAAGCAAGCGACGGAGATACACAATTTGGCAAAAGAGAAATCTTATTCTATAATCTGATTTGTTTTTTAGTCCAAATAATCTCGTATCATGACTATCATGACGTATCTGGAATAATAGTAATTAGAGAAACAAAAATACTTATACAAAAAAAGAAAGTAACTCCGTTTCCAACAGTCCAAAGACAAAAATCTTTGTAATATTCTGAACTATTCATGAACATCTCAACAAATAGAGTTAATCTATATATATATATATGTTTTAAATTTATGGAACTTTACCTTACTTAATAAGAGTGAATTTTCTGTTCAAGAGTAACTCAATATCTTAAGTCTCTAACCTCGAGACTAAATTTTAATTAAATAATCAATAATAAAAGTATTGGAAATAGCATTGGTTTATTGAAAAACTTATGAGCTATGCCTAAACTCTTAAGCTCGAAAATACATAAGAAATTAACAAATAATTAAGAGAATTCTTGGAACCCGTAATGGTACTAAATTCTTTAAAATGTATGATTTTGTAATTCTCAATTTACCTCTTAAAATTTATTTTGGTACAAATAATGAACCCTGAGAATTTGAGTTGATGGAAAAATACCGCAAAATGTGATCAAAATATTGATTATTGCTATATGACATGAGCATATGTGCAAACTTATGAGTGTATATATATATATGCATTATGTGCGGTGTTGGATGATGTGAATGAGATGTATTTGGCTATTTTTTTATAACTATTTTTGGGATAGTGCATATTCTTATTATGCCTTTGGGGCTTGGGGCTAGTTTATGTGGTTTAAAAGTATGCATACAAATTATTGAATGAGATATTCTGTTGAGATACAGTGGTATTACTGTACTATGATGTGAAAAGGTTGAGAAGTGGATATATAACTTTTTTTTTTGGACAAGGATATATAACTATTTGAAAGTAAGAAAAGAGAAGAGTTAATGGTGGAATACCACATCATGCATGCATTACTATATGTATAATATAATCAGTCATACTTGTTACATGATATTAGTGCAGTGCTCTCAAACTGTATATATTTGATTAATTTTGGAAATTTTCAAATTTTTGGAACTCTATAACTGTCATAGAATATTATGTTCTATAATAAAATTTGTATTATAGCCAAGCTTTTATAACATTAAAGAATATTAATAATGTTAAATACTTTCTTCATGTTTTGTTATCTAAATTGTTGATTTTGTTTAAAAATATTTTTTGATTTCTATTCAATAATAAAAATAATTTCACATTATTGTTCTTGAATTCTGGAAGTATTCTTGGATTGTGAACTTTATACTCCTGCCACTCACTAAGTAATTTCTCTTTGAAATTACTCACACTTACCCTTTTCTTTTATTCTTCCAAACTAGATATAGTAGTTGTAGACTAGTAGGAAGGATATGACAGTTTAGTAGACCACCATAACTTATAAAGTGACAATATCTGAGACTCTGGTCAAGTATGTCATATGCCATGATACATATGCAGTATTCGCTTTCAAGGTAGCTGTTGAGCTTATAGGTACTGAGATTCATGTGTCAGTAATTAAGTAAGTGTATAGTGAAGAAAAATACAAGAAGAAGAAGGGGTGTTTGATGATAACTCTGATTGATAATTTTATTGATATTCTTACTGATATTTATACAGAATTTAATACAGCATTTTATCTACTTTTAAATTTCAAATTATAAATAGAAAATATATAAAAAGATTCATAACAGATAAATATCTATGAAATAGCTAAGCAATATTTATAACAGATCATTGTTTATCCGGTAGTGCAGCTTCTATTGCATCAGTTGTAACAGCTTCCTTAACATTCCCCCTCAATCTGGCATGGGAAGAAGACTGAACATGCAGATTGCGATGAAAAGTATGAAAAACAGCTTTGGCCAAAGGCTTGGTGAAAATATCTGCAGGTTGAGAAACAGATGGTATGTAACGAGTGACTAATTGATGAACAGCCACCTTTTCATGAACAAAATGGTAATCCAAGGAGATATGTTTAGAACAAGAATGAAACATTGGATTAATAGTCATATTTAGAGCACTTAAATTATCACAAAATAAGTTTAGAGGTTTGAGAAGCTGAACCCCCAAATCACGCAGAAGATAAGTGAGCAAGTAATTTCAGCAGTAGCATATGCCATAGAACGATATTCAGCCTCAGAACTAGAGTGAGAAACAGTGGGTTATTTCTTTGAACTCCAAGAAATATAATTTGAACCAAGAAAGATACAAAAACCACTAGTGCTTCGACGAGTTACTTGACAGCCTGCCCAATCGGCATCACTGAATGCATAAAGAGAAGATGGACTACGTGAGAGATAATGAAGACCGAAGTCAGAAGTTCCCTTCAAATAATGAAGAATTCATTTTGCTTCTTGAAGATTTGCCAAAGTTGGAGAAGAGAAATGTTGACATACTCGATTTACAACATGAGTAATATCAGGACGAGTGAATGTCAAGTATTGAAGAGCACCTACAATGCTTCGATAAGAGAATGCATCAACAAAAGTAGATTGATCAACATCAGAAGTAGTCTTTATTGCTTCTGGTGTGGCAGATGGTGAGCTAT
>CATIWO010294005.1:0-16643 GCA_949673435.1 Macaranga tanarius
TTTCAAACTATTAAAATAATTGATAATTTTTTAAACTTTGATCAAACTCAATTTCAATTGTTTATGAAAATCATTAGAACAAATAATGGTTCTGAGTTTGTTAATTCTCAATTTTTTAATCTTCTCACTTCTAAGAAAATTTTACATCAAATAACTTACATATACTCTCCTCAATAGAATGGTGTAGTTAAGCAGGATTTCATCCAAATTTGCTACATATTGGTTGGTGTTCAATTTTTTTTAATTAAGACTATGCCTTCAATTTTATGCTTATGAGGGTAATGTATTCGTACTGTAACTTACTTTATTAATAGGTTTATTTCAGGAACAAAGATAGTGTTATTTATTATTAAATGATAATGTTGATACCTACATTTTTTTAACACTAGATATCAAAACATCCATACTAAAAAGGCCCTAACCTAGCTAGGTACAACATTATTTTTAACATAAAACCTTTACAACTAGCCTGTTAACACTACTGTCACAACTAGTTGATCTAAATTATTTTATTAAAACCTCAAAAGTGTAGGTCTCCTTCTTAATACAAGCCTTTTGGACTATTGATAGTGCATCTTCCATTCCTTAGCAAGTTCCTTTAATTGAAGAACTACATATCCCTTAAGGATTACCAAAACTAGCAAATTAGAATGCTAAAATGGTTTAACCAGATCATGATACTTCTATTACTTCTCCTTTTTCACCACTAACACATGCTACTTCAATTATAACTATTTAGATTATATTGAGTTTCTACTAAACTCTTCAAATAAACTCAAGGTATTTTCATCATCTTATAGGAAAGAGTGCGAAACATAATACCATATTTGAGTTGGTTTTTCACAGTTACAAACACATTTATTATTGTCATAAGAACCTTTATAATCGTATGGCTTGTTGTTACAATAATCCAAAATAAGAAAACTTAGATAATATGTAGCACCCTCTAGGTACCACATACAAGTGTCCAAACAATAAAGAAACACGTGGCATAGAAATTTTTTTTCTCAAAAGATATATGTATTACACAAAAACTCTTGTTTAATACATTGTAAATATTCAAGTTATAAAGTTATATAAAACTAAAATATATACTTGAACTCAAATCAAAATGCTCAAATGCTAAAATGCTTATGTGATCATGTGGATGGGGATGTCGACACCAAGCCTGCCTTTTGACCCATCCAAGTTCACAACTAAATTCACTTCAAGCTCTCTATCGATCAAGCCTGAAAATCATAATTGCAAAGGAATGAGCTTACGACTTAATAAGCAATTATTAAAATAAGCATTCATATAGTCCTCCTCAAGAACTAATTAAGAAATATATATATAAATAATTAATAGAGGACTACACGGTCTGGAACACGGCCGTGTTCTAACTCGTGTTCCTCTCGGTCTAAAACTCATGTTTATACACGGCCACTAATTTGCCCGTGTTCTCTCCCGTGTAGCTCTCGGATTAAATTATAACATTTATACATGGCCATGTACACGCCCTGTGTACATATCCGTGTAGCTCTCGGTCTTGAATTCACAATTTCACAATCCATACATGGCCATGGATACACCCGTGTACTCAACCGTGTTGCCCTCGGTCTGAAATATAAAATTTTATAATTTGGTACACGGTAATGTACACGCCCGTGTACTAGGCCGTATAGCTATCGGATATAAAAACGTCACATGCAACATGACCACGTCTTAAATCAAACTAACCCGTATATTAACACACGGCCTGAGACACACCCGTGTCTTGACCCGTGTTACTATCATGATAGCACATTTTACAATCTTTCAAGTAATCCACAACATATTCACAAACTCATAACATCAATAGTAATCTAACAATTGCTAACATAAATATATATGGGTGTATATACTTAATATCTACACCCCACCATAATTATCACATTCATCTTTTACAACTATAATTCTCACATTCAATTCACATCATTATTCTTATATTCCACATGTATGTAAATATGGTGCTCAAAATGTATGCAAATATAGTGCAACAATGCATGTTTATATAAGTTAGTATCTGGCTGGAGTTCTCAACACACGTCACACACGTTTCACACAAAGCTCACTTTTTTTTTCTTTTTCTTCTTCTTTTTCATATACCCATGGCCATTCCTGAGACTCTATGCCTAGCTCAGTTTCAGATCTCATATGTATATATATTTATCACATGAATGGCTACATCAAATCTGAGACTCTCTGTCCAGCTCAGTCTCAGATCGTGGAGCTCAATCTCCATACATACACGTTTTCCTCACATTCTTCACATCATGCCATATGCATATATTTTATCGTTCTCACAATATATCAGAATGCATATATATAATTATATCATCACAATTCAACATCCCTTTTTCATTTTTCATCATTTCCATATTTCATAGTGAATTACAATTCACCTTTCTCACAAGCAATGCATATCAATTCATACCACATCAAGTGGCTTGCACTTATAGGTGCCAATATTCACAATCCATCATTTCACAAACTCAATCGACCATTCAATGGTCTCACATTCATATATATATATATATATATCATCATATTTTCTCACAACAACATATTCATATATATAAATTCATCATGCTTTCTCACACCAATATAATCATATTTTCATTATTTTTGCCACTAAAATAGCATTCACAAATCAACGTAGTTAAATAACTATAATTACTTGAAAATTACTACATGTAAGTATTATGTTAATAATCACTTACCTCGAGCCTTCAACTCCTTCTTAAATAAAAACTTCCCCTATTGAATATGGATTCTTCTAGCTCTATTAACTCCTACACATAATCATGTGCCAATTTCAACTAGCAAGCATAACAATTCACCCTAAAATCATAAAAGTGCAACTAGATACTCAAAGTTTAATGTGTCCAAATAATTCACACATAAGTCCAAAAATTATGAAAATAATACTAAAGCTAGACATATGAGTCTACTTCAAATTTCAGCTAGAATTACTTGATTTGGATGTGTGTGAAATTAATTATGAATTTTTAATGTAACTCGGATAAAACAGGCAAAACAAAGTTGATAGCATGAGCACGAAAATGTAGAGCCCTTCTAGTCAGTATTAAAGTAGAATCAGCTAAACCTCAAAATACAAAAGTTGTACAGGATACTTTGAAGTTTCCAAAGCATTAAAACTTGCTCAATTTAAAGCTCTATAACTCTAGATATCACTAAATAACTAATATATAAGAAAATTCACAAACCAACCTATATACTATTGCTGTCAGATTTGATACATGAAGTTCATGATGCTCTGAAAAATTATAGACTCATTCTAAATTTACCAAATTCATAAAAACTCTACCTAAATGAGTCTACTTTCATTACCAACTGAAATCATATAATTAGCACATATAGAGAATTAATTATGGATTTTTTAATCCATTCGAATAGAACAGAGCATTTAGCATGAGTACTGAAATGTCCGGCCCTATTTGACCTTCATAACCATAAAATCAATCCATGCTCAAAACAAAAAATATAGAGCACTCTCTGAAGTTTTCAGGATGTCCAACTTTGCTTAAATCAGAGCTCTATAGCTCAAGTTAGAGCAATAATAAGAGGACTGAAAAATATAGGAAAACCTACCTGAATTTAATCAACATCAAAGGTCAACTTAATTCAATCATAAACACAAGAAGAACTTACCAATTGATGCTTTAATGAATATAAGACCTTCCATAAATTGATCACTAGAGTAAGGTCACAAGCTCTCAAAATCTCTACACTTTCTTCACTCTTCTTCTTCTTCCTTTCTCTACACAAACACACATCACACAAACATACATATACACATAAGCCACTAATCAAAAACCTCCAAGTTGCCTACCCCTAAAGTCTCCCTCCATAATGACTAATTATCCTTAATATAATAATAATAATACTAATAATAAATATCTAATGGACTAAGATATATATATATATATATATATATATATATATATCTATGATATCCATAAGCCTCCTTACAGAAATGGGTATATTACACAATACCCTAAAACTTTCTAATGTGGCAATTATCTCCAAACTTACCTTTCAATTAAGTCCATCTCTACACTTATACCTATTTCAAATCCTAAAAATAGTCCACTTAGATACTATGCATAGAATGAAATTCATACATCATAATACGTAAACTAAAAGAGCGGGTGTTACATTTCTCCCCTCCTTAAAAAATATTTCATCCTCAAAATTTAATAACTCACTATCTTTCGAAAAAAGCTATGAATTTTCTATTGATTCTTCCAAATACGCCAATCTTTTAAAAATGTCTATCTCAGGCTTTATATTACATGGCTAGAATCTGATATATATTGTTTCAATATAAACACAGAGAGCATATCATGAATTGATATTGACAGAACCTCCCCTAAAACATAGACATCTTCCACTAAAGTAGGGCCAATCCTGCAATAAAATAACTACACTTCCTTAAACAATCTCCATTAGGGCTCAGTTATTCACCACACTACAATTACATTTAACTGAGCCTCACTAATATACTATTATTGGTAATACATGAACATTGCCAAGATCACAATACATTCACATTAATCTTCACATCATATATATATATATATATATATATATATATATATATATATATCTCATATAATAATCAATCTTCATACATATATTGCATATTCATATCAATATAATATGTTATCAATAATTCTAAAGGGCACACTTATATAATCCATATATATCACGTCACATATCTTGCTCAAACAATGGCACTGCATGACTAATTCTCCTTTCATCAGTATAAGCAATTTAACCTAAAATTCTTTCCATATTCTATAACCATTCATCTTTTATGGCGAATCACTAATACCCATGAAAATCTGTGCACCTTACTCTCTTATCTTTTCATATGTCTTCATCAATAATACTATCCATTTGCCCTTGATTCCTAACTTCCACCTTTTAATCTATTCACTAATATACAAAAATTTACATCTTATAGAGGTGTTATAAATAAAAATTAAAGCTCATATAGAGCATACACATGTTTTTGTCTAAAATTTAACTCTGATGACTCATTTGGTCGATGGTTTAAGCTTGGTGTCCTTCCATCATGACATGTGCAACGCACATCCACTATATGTTTTCTCAAACTTATATATGATATGTCATGTATGCATCATGCTTTATCGTCCTGAGAAAATCTAATCCCCGTTCTAATACCACTTAATGTAGCACCCTCTGGGTACCATATACAAGTGTCCAAATAACAAACAAACATGTTGCATAGAAATTTTTTTTCTTAAAAGATATATGTATTATATAAAAACTCTTGTTTGATACATTGTAAATATTCAAGATATAAAGTTACATAAAACTAAAATATATACTTGAACTCAAATCAAAATTCTCAAATCCTAAAATGCTTATTTGATAATGTGGATGGAGATGTCGACACCAAGTCTGCCTTTTGATCCATCCAAGTTCATAACTAAATTCACTTCAAGCTCTCTATCGATCAAGCCTAGAAACCACAATTGCAAAGGAATGAGCTTGCGACTCAATAAGCAATTATTAAAATAAGCATTCATACAGTCCTCCTCAAGAACTAATTAAGAAATATATATATATATATATATATATATATAAATAATTAATAAAGGACTACACGGTCTAGAACACGGCCATGTTCCAACCCGTGTTCGTTTCGGTCCAAAACTCATGTTTATACACGGTTACTAACTTGCCCGTGTTCTCTCCAGTGTAGCTCTCGGATCAAATTGTAATATTTATATACAGCCATGTACATACCCATGTAGCTCTCGAACTAGAATTCATAATTTCACAATCCATACACGCCCGTGTACTCAACCGTGTTGCTCTTGGTCCGAAATATAAAATTTCATAATTTCGTACACGGTAATGTACATGCCCATGTACTAGGCCATATAGCTATCAGATACAAAAATGTCACATACAATATGACCATATCTTAAATCAAACTAACCTGTATGTTGACACACGGCCTGAGATACGCCCGTATCGCGACCCTTGTCACTATTCTGATAGCACATTTTACAATCTTTCAAGCAATCCACAACATATTCATAAACTAATAACATCAATAGCAATCTAACAATTTCTAACATAAACATATATGGGTGTATATACTAAATATCTACACCCCACCATAATCATCACATTCATCTTTTACAACCATAATTCTCACATTCAATTCACAACATAATTCTGACATTCAATTCACATCATTATTCTTACATTTCACATGTATACAAATATGGTTCTCAACATGTATGCCAATATGGTGTAACAATGCATGTTTATATAAGTTAGTATCCGGCCAGAGTTCTCAACACACATCACACACGTTTCACATAAAGCTCACTTTTTCTTTTTCTTTGTCATATACCTGTGGCCATTCCTGAGACTCTCTGCTTAGCTCAGTCTCAAATCTCACGTGTATATATATATCATATGAATAGCTACATCTGAGACTCTCTGCACAGCTCAGTCTCAGATCGTGGAGCTCAATCTCCACACACACACGTTTTCCTCACATTCCTCACATCATGTCATATGCATATATTTCATCATTCTCACAACATATCAGAATGTATATGTACAATTATATTATCATAATTCAACATCCCTTTTTTATTTCTCATCATTTCCATATTTCATAGTGAATTACAATTCACCTTTCTCACAAGCAATGCATTTCAATTCATACCACATCAAGTGGCTTGCACTCATAGGTGCCAATATTCACAATCCATCATTTCACAAAGTCAATCGACCATTCAATGGTCTTACATTCATATATATATATCATCATATTTTCTCACAACAACATATTCATATATATATATTCATCATGCTTTCTCACACCAATATAATCACATTTTCATCATTTTTTCCACTTAAATAGCATTCATAAATCAACATAATTAAATAACTATAATTACTTAAAAATTATTACATGTAAGTATTATATTAATCATCACTTACCTCAAGCCTTCAACTCCTTCTTAAATAAAAGCTCCCCCTATTGAATATAGTTTCTTCTAGCTCTATCAACTCCTACACACAATCATGTGCCAATTTCAACAAGCAAGCATAGCAATTCACCCTAAAATTACAAAAGGGCAACTAGATGCTTAAAGTTCAATATATCCAAATAATTTACACATAAGTCCAAAAATTATGAAAATAATACTAAATCTAAACATATGAGTCTACTTCAAATCCTAACTAGAATTAATTAATTTAGACATATGTGGAATTAATTATAAATTTTTAATATAACTTAGATAAAACAGGCAAAATAGAGTTGACATCATGAGCACAAAAATGTAGAGCCCTGCCAATCAGTCTTAACAGTAGAATCAGCTAAACCTCAAAACATAAAAATTGTAAAGAACACTTTGAAGTTTTTAAATCATCAAACCTTACTCAATTTGAAGCTTTATAACTCTAGATATCACTAAATAACCAATATACAAGAAAATTCACAAACTAACCTATATACTTCTGCTGTCAGATTTGATATATGAAGTTCATGATGCTCTTAAAAATTATAGACTCATCCTAAATTTACCAAATTCTTACAGACTCTATCTAAATAAGTCTACTTTCATTACCAACTAAAATCATATAATTACACATGTAGAGAATTAATTATGAATTTTTGAATCCATTCGGGTAGAATAAAGCATTCAGCATGAGTACTGAAATGTCCATCCCTATTTAATCTTTATAACCATAAAATCAATACATACTCAAAACACAAAATATAGAGCACTCTTTAAAGTTTCTAAGGAGTTCAACTTTGCTCAAATCAGAGCTCTATAGCTCAAGTTAGAGCAATAACAATAGGACTAAAAAATAGAGAAAAACCTACCCCGAATTTAATCAACATCAAAGGTCAATTTAATTCAATCATAAACACAAGGATAACTTACTAATTGATGCTTTAATGAATATAAGACTTTCCATAAATTGATCACTAGAGTAAGGTCACAAGCTCTCAAAATCTGTACACTCTCTTCCTCTTCTTTTTCTTTCTTTCTCTACACAAACACACACCACACAAACACACATATACACACAAGCCACCAATCAAAAACATCTAAGTTGCCTACCCCTAAAGTCTCCCTCCATAATGACTGATTATCCTTAATATAATAATAATAATAATAATAATAATAAATATCTAATTGACTAATATATATATATATATATCTCTACAATATCTATAAGCCTCCTTAAAGAAATGGGTATATTATACAATACCCCAAAACTTTCTAATGTGGTAATTATCTTGAAACTTACCTTTCAATTAAGTCATTCTCTACACTTATACCTATTTCAAATCTTAAAAATAGTCCACTTAGGTACTATGCATAGAATGAAATTCATACGTCATAATACGTAAACTAAAAGGGCGGGTGTTACATAATATCTTCCAATGATTTTTCCTTTCATCCAAGCCATACCCTTTTTCAATCCTTGTAAATCTACTATTACTGAATTGGTTCCTAATGGAGTTTTAAAAATAGTCTTGTACCAAGTGACCATTTTTATTATATGGAGTTCTTGCTCTTGCCATTTAAAAGCAAGCTTTGAATTAAAACTATATAGTTTATTATCCAACCTTGTAAGATAATTTACGAGTATATAAATTTTTAATAATAGTTTCGTCACCCTTATATCCAACCAACTCAACTGGATCAAGAAGTCTAACTTGCATTAAATTATAATTGGCACTATAATTTACTAATTCAATAGTAGCACTGAGTAAGGTGATTAAGTTTCTTCCTTACTTCAGCTTGTCATCTTTCTCAAAGACGTATTAGGACACACCACACTTAGACCATTATGAATCAAAATAGTCTCCACTAATATATACATAAATAATATGACCATTATTGTTAACTCTAATAGACATATTATTAGTTTATTACTCCAAACTATATCATCTTTCTTGAGGTTCACAATTGTCATGTACCAAAGATAATCACTAGAATCATTAGGCTTTTCTTTTTTATTAATAATTTGTTTAGTATGAATATGCCCTTGCCCTAAAACTACAGTCTTATCAACATTCTCAAGCCTCCATGACCACTTAAGAGAATCATGTTCACTATTAATTTTGTTTTCTCTCTTTACCGTCATTGAAGTTTGAGTTTTTACCTTGGTAGTATTGTATACAACATCTAGCAATAAAGAAGGATACTAACATACCATGCAGGAATTATGTATTGAGTCCTTTTGAAATCAATTGTAGCATTTGATGTTTATTTGCATTGCTAAAAAAATAACTTAACCCTTTATTAGTAGTGTAAATAATGGTTGTGACAGAATTGTTTTAGTCTATAGAAGAAATAGTCCTCATACTAAGGCTTTTTTTTATGGAATGTAAAAATATTATGAAGTTGCTTTAAGTGACCTCATTTTGGTTGATTTGAACATTTATATTTGTTAAGGGGTGCATTATAATCATAATTTATGGTAATGTAAGGACCACCAATTGTTCTAACAAAATTGATTCCACCATGGTACATGTAGTAATTTAAAAAAGTGCCTTCCAGATCTAATAGTAACAAAAAGTACGATATTCAGCAGTTTTATATAGATCCTTGCCACCCCAAATTTTGAACCAACCGGTCTAATCCTCGATCCATATTTTTGGACTATTTTCATTATTGGGTGAAAATTTATTGCAATACTAACAATTGCATATATTTATCATTAGTTATTAAACATCATTTTGTTGGCACATAATTCATGGAACTTCATTATTAAAAGATTCAATTATATTAACAAACCAATCTAAGTAGGCCTTTTCTGCTGCTCCATATGAGAACATCACATTCCCATGTTCATTCTCAACCTAGGTAAGAATAATCAGGGCACTTTATGAAATAACAATTGCTCTTGTTTTATCATGTCAACTATCAACGACATGAAGTTTTGTATCTTATCTATAAATACACTATTTGTGGTGCACAACTTAATGCTGGGCATGCTATGTGAACATGTGGGAAAACCAACATAATTCCATTCAGTATAAATATAAGGTCCAATTCAAACAACTCTATATAGTCTTTCATTTTGAGCTGTTTTAACAAATCTTACAAGATTTAAATTGTCACTGAAATTACACACCTGACACATTAGTTTATAAGCGCTAGAATATATATGTTTTAGTAGAATTAATCTACCATACTTCGATTTCTTTATGAGATTAGGCCACATTTCAACTATGCTTCTTGGATAATGAATAGAGTTTAAAACTAAAACTCTATATTTTCCATTGATAGTTATTACTCTTCTATCATGTGAAACAACCATATCAGAAAATAAGTTAAGAGTAAAAAAAAAAGTGCTAGAAGAAACTTTGAAGAAGAAGATATGTTCTTATTCATGTTTAGGTTTACATTTACTTTATTAATAGGTTACTTGCAAAAATATTATCATGGAAAACTCCCTATAAAATCATTGTTCATAACATCCTTAATTATACTAATCTTAAATCTTTTAGGTGTTTATGTTATACCACAAATACTATTCCTTAAAAGAATAACTTTTCTTCTAAAGCAATCTATTTTTCTAGGATATTCTTATTCTAAAAAATGTATAACTTTATGATTTAGTATCTTGATATTTGTTAGTAGAGATGTAAATTATATGAATCATAATTTCCTTTTCACTCTTCCTCTCTTGCTTTGTTCCATTAAAACTTCTATTTTTGATTTGTATTTTCATTCTTCTTCTCTTATAGATTATTTGTATTCATGACCTTCTAGTCCTATACCTACTTATTCTTCTATATTCTTCTATATTCTTCTCTTTTTTTTTTTATTTCTACTAAACTTTATTCCTTTATTCCACTAAAAAGAACATATAGACTTTATAGACCTCTTGTAAGGTTATAAGTTTTTATTATAATAAGTAATTTAGCTTTTATTGCAATTACTTCTTTAGTATTTTCCAAACTAAATCTTGGTAAGCTTTATCCCTTTCATTCTTTTTCTTATCCTAATATCTGTCCTTTTTCTTCTTACCAAGCTTATCTAGAAAATGTATCTTCCATTCATGAGCCTTATTCATTTCAACAAGTTTAATTAGATGATAGGTGGGAATTGCCATGTAATAAGAGCTATCGGCATTAAAATGTAATAGTACTTAGGTTTTATCTAATTTACCTATTGGCAAGAAAATAATAGATTTTAAGTTGGTATATAAATTGAAATTTAAGCCTAACAGTGAGGTGGATAGGTTTAAGGCACATTTAGTAGCTAAGAAATATATGCGAGTAGAAGGAAAAGATTATCATGACAGATTTTTCTATATAGCCAAATTGGTCATTATTAGACTTCTTTTTGCTATTGCTACTTGAAAGATAGCAGTTTCACTACGCTATACATGGAACACATGATACATGTCATGTGATAATTATTTTATATTTAATTTAATTAATCAAAACTTAATCATATAACTAATTTACATGTTGATTTAGCTTCGGTTCCTATGCTAAGTAAGCATTTGGTTCAATTGGATTTGATTTGAACCGAATGCTCACCTCTTTGAATTATGACTTTTTGCATATATGGACAGTAGTGCCTAAATCAAACCACTAACTATTGAACTTTGAAACTATAGCCATATGAAGTTTTATAATCATTTCAATATGTAAATATGACACTATTGTTATAAGTTTATTAGTTTCTTGTTAATATATTAGATTTGCTTTGTTAAAATATTGATCATTTTAATGAGCTTCATAGTTTTTACTTTTTGTGAAATTTACATTTTTTTTGTAATGCTCTTTTTTTTTTTATATATAATTATAGTAGATTTTTTTTATTGGAATTTTCATTCCCATAATTTGAATCACGTGTTTCGGAATTTTTTCTTTTATTTTTTCTGTTAGATTTTTTATTTCCTTCAACAAAATTCACTTTTGTTACTGGTTTACTTGCAAATTTCTTAATTTGTAGTCTATTTTTTCTTCTATTTGAAGATGCTTCTTAATCTGTCCAAGAGAAAACTCTTTTGTGGCATGCAAAGGTTTCTTCATGTAATCATTTTAATTTAAAGGCATTTTTGCAATCAGTTTTTCAAATTACTTTCTTGATCCAACTAGAATGATCACATTTGAGATATAAATTCATATTCCTTCATCATTCAAAACATGCATCTCTCTATGATTCTCATCATTATGTGATTGAAAAGCATTTCAAACTTGAAATTCATGTCTCTATATAGAATAAACTAGTCAATTCAAAAATCATAATAAAAAAAAATATATAAATGTGTATTCTTTGCATGTCGATTTTGACCTCATTTTATTAAGAATGTCTCTATTGTATAATCATAAATCAACTCACAACTCAAAATTTAAAGGAAACTATAAATGAGCTCAAAAGAAATTATAAGAAAATTTTCTTATATATCACAACTCATAAACAATTAAAGTCAAAAGTTGTCAAAAAAATTAAAATAACAATTAAGAAAAAAATGAAAATGAAGGAACAAGAAAAAGAGACACAAACCTCATGAATTAGTAAGTGAATCAATTACTAGGCTAATTTAATTAGAATTCAATTTCTCTATCATCTTGTCTCTTATTTATCGATTACTGGATGGTCAACTATAAGGTAAGAACAAAGAGTGTGATAGATAAAGGAAGGGAAATAAAGAGAGAAGAGATAGTGATTAGCGAGTGAGAACTGAGAAAGAGTAAAGAAGAGGAGGATAGAGAAAGAAAGGGATATGAGAATAGCATTGGTGATAGAGAAGAGAATGGAGGCTATGTATGTGATTAGGTTAAAACGAAAAGCAGCTAAAATGAAAATATATAAAATAAAAGACATAATATTCAACTAATTGTGTTTTTTTAAAAAATATTCAACTAATTAGTTCAGTTAGATTTTCTTTAGTTTTTCAAAATGAAAATTGGAATTTTTATCGATATAACTAATCTTTTTTGTAATTTGACAGTAAAACTGAATCAAGTATTTTAATAACAAAACTAAATAACTAAATAAACACGATTTAGTTTGGTTTTCTGATTTAATAGGTTAGTGCTCACCCCTAATCGCTAGTACATAATATATATAAAAATATTTGTCTTCTTTGTTTGCACAGTTAACTATTGGATGTGCTATATATATTGATATGTAGTAATAGTACCTAGTTTATATATCACGTTTTGTTGATTGTGTATAATATTTAAAGTATGTATTACATATTTAATAGTATAATACTTCATTATATACAATTCATTCTCTAATATATGCCGTAAAACTTTTGTATTGTTATATTATATATAGGAATAACTTATATTTAGTTACATTTTTTCTTTTGATTTCAAGTTGAGTAAGTTACAATTAAGTTTAAATTTGACATTATAAGTTATATATAGGTTTTTCTTGGTCTATTGATATAAAAAGTTCAAACGTTTATGATCCTTTACAATTTTATTCCAATCTTTTAATTTTGAAAAAAATATCCTAATTGAGCAAATATTTGCCAATTTCAAAACAAATAGTTATTTGGTTAAAATTAAATAAAATACTGACGTGGTATTTTTATAAAAAGTTAAATTTACCTTTTTTACATTTCTAAGTTTATAATTGCTTATTGGTATACAAAAATTTAAACATTCGAACAAACTTTTAAATTTTAATAAATATACTTAATTTAGCCTAATACAAATAATTATTTATTTAAAATTTAATAAAAATAGTGATACAATCATAAATGAATTAAATTTACTATTGATAAATTACTAAATTTATAAATTATTGTCATTGTAATAATTTAACCAAATACAACCATTCAAAATTTAAAATTTATCACATGTGAATTTAATTTATGTCAATACTTTTTATTTAATTTTGACCAAATAGTGAAATATTTTTATTAAAATTTTAAAAATTATCAAAAGTCGCAAACATTTAAATATTTTATACCAGTATACTTTTATAAATTTTATAACAAGAAGAGTAAATTTGACATTTTGTAGATGTAATATTAGCATCTTCTATTTAATTTTAATCGAATGTTTATTTGTGTTAAAATTTGCTAATTCTTGATGAAATCGGGACAATTTTTTAAAAGTTAGAGTTGGAATAAAATTGGAGAAGATCGCAAATGTTTGAATTTATTTTATATCAGTAGATTTTTTTTCTTTAAATTTCTTTTTAAGAAAACTTGCAAACATATAATACTAATCATATATATATATATTTAAAAATACATATATGATATTTTACATTAAAATATTTAAAAAATATATAAAATTAGACTTTTGAAATAATTTTTTTAAAATCTTAAATTTAAGCTATTTATTTATTAATTATGCTAATATAGTACGTATTTTGTAACTACTCGTAATAAAGATAATTAGTAAACTAAAACAATAATTTTATAACTACAATTTTATTAAATTATAACTTTCTCATTATAATAAAATTAGCTATAGAAAGGTTAAATTACATAACCTTTGAGAAATATGAGGGGTCAAGCCATATAATAATATAGCTTCATAAATTCCGTCTCCACCCGGGACATGGTAAAAAGATGAACATATGGATGAGAAGAATATGTTCCATTATCGGCATCCAAAATTATGCAGAGTTGACATTATGCAAAGCTTGCTTCTAGACCGAAACCACATTATATCTGTAGGATTTTATTCTCTGGTTAAGAGGGTATAAATAAGGACTTGAAGAATGAATAGAAATGGCATACAATATAATAATATTTGTTCTAGAGGCTGAAGAGCAGCATAGCATGAGGGTTGAAGAGTGTGGTGTTGGAAGGGTGAATTGCCCGCCAATAATCCCCACTACTGCAATTATGTAGTTATGTGTGGCTTTGCGGGCAGTTCATCCTTTTTCCTGACCATTTCTCTTCTTTTCTCATGCTCGGCTTTCTCTTTTTCTTTTTCACCACCTATTAAAATTCTCGTGTCAGAAATTGAACACATTATTTTTTTTAATATCCTGAAGAGAATTTTTATCATTTATCTACGCAATTTCTGAATAAATAACACAATACACTACATATATTAATATTTTATAAATACTGAAAAAAATTATCAGCATTCATGAATGAGTTTGTTTTTTTTTTAATTCTATTGAATTGATGTTTCGTTATATTATTTTTTGTTCACTAAATTCATCCATATGTGTTGGTATGAAACTAAATTTTTAGCCGCTATCTTTTTATTAATTTATTCATTTCTAATAATTTAAAAGGGTCATAAAATATTCTGTCATGAACTAGAAACAAAATCTTGATTATTGTCATTACTTTTTTCCTCTGTCTGTTACTATTGTAAATTAATTCATATAGGACCCATTTTTTAAAAAAATCTAACACTTGCTAGCCATATAAACAATATGAAACGTTAATTTTTTTTTTTTTTTGTCAGTTTAAAGCTCTAGGGGTTTCCGGAAGAGCGGGGAGAGGGAGTGTTAAACCCCGCTTTATTAACATGGACTGTCGGTGTTAAACCCCACACAACAAGAATATTACATCATCTGTCGGTGTTAGACTCCACACGACAAGGGATTTTGACTTAGAACCACTTATGAAAGTGGGGGGAGATGGGAGTCGAACTGCCCTCCCCACAGCATGCAACGCTGGGCCAAGCCCCAGCCGCTGAAACGTTAATTATGAAATGAGCTTTGTTGTTGACTTAATTTTATTCCCTTCCACTGCATTCAAAGTTCAAACATAGGTGTTGTATTCATTTTTGTTACTAATGAGAATTTTTTTGGTGCGTATTGGGCTTGTACTGGGCAGGCCTCAATTTCTTTTTAATTTTAATTTTTACCTATGTAATTTTAAAAAGCTAATGTATTAATAATGTTTTTTTTTTTGAAAAAGTATTAATAATGTTTATTCCCTCCTAAATAAGTTTTTAAGTCACAAATTGAATAGTAGAATAGTAAAAATATCTTTTTTGATACTAAAAGATTATAGGTTTAGGACGAGGAAGAAAAAAAGAAGGAAATCGAATTCATCTCTCTATATTAGATGTTCATATTTTTTATTTTTTGAACTATCCACAGGAAGAATCTTTTATAATATTCTTAACATTAGATTAGTAATTTTTTCCTCATTTGTCCAAACAAAAATTCTTGTAATATTCTTGACATTAAATCAGTAATTTTTATTTTGAACCAACATGAAATCAGTAATTGGTTATCCACAATATTTGTCTGAGCATTTATAGCAGTGGTTGCTACATACCTAGGTTGCACCGACACGTGACACGGGGAAACGGGAAACGGGAAAACGGACACGGGGAAACGGTATTTTTAGAAAATATAGGAAACGGGGACACCGGGGTCAATTTATAAATATTAAAAATATAGGGGTTAATGTATAAATATTAAAAATATAGGGGTTAATGTATAAATATTAAAAATATAGAGGTTAATGTATAAATATTAAAAATATAGAGGTAAATTTATATATATATAAAATTATAAAATTATAAAATTTAATTTATATAAATTATAATTAGATTCAATTTAAAAGTATATTTTTCATAGTTAATGATATGTTTTATCATAAAAAATAATTCTAAAATA
>CATIWO010294079.1:0-13944 GCA_949673435.1 Macaranga tanarius
AACCGAACTCATAATAATATACTAGAGCAATAAAAAGGTTGAAAAGCGCATTAAATTATTAAGTATTATCTTTGTTTTATTAATTGAACTAAATAGCTTAAGACAGATAAATACCGTACACTTCAGAGTCTCAAACAAAGATACTAAATTACAATTATGAATTTATTAGCAGTGAAAGCTAGTGAATGAGTGATAAAGAACATCAAAATGGCAGATTTATGCCTTTGCAAAGAATATGAATAATGCACAAGCCTTACAATGATTAATACCTAAATAATTGAGAATGCGAATATATATGTGTGTGTGTGTGTGTGTATATATATATATATGGGATGAGTTAGGAAAGATGAGCTGGCCACTCGATTGATAACTGTCTTTGGGATAACGTAGGGATTCAGAGGTACCTTTGGGGTGAATCTTTATGGTTTAAATGTATGCATACGAGGCTATTGTGAATGAATATGTGATTTGGCTAGTGTGAGCCATGAAAAGAAAGTTGAGATGATGTGAAAGAGAGTTGTTTGTATATTGTTGTTCCTTCGAAGAAGGGTTGAGAACTATTTATTATGAGCTAATGATATAAAATTGTCAATACTGAAAGAGATGAATGATAATAATGTTGAGTATCAAAATGAATGAAATTCTCAACTCTTATGGAAATTGAAAAGAGAATTATATAACGAATTAAAGTATAAAACCTTGATATGATAACCAAACCAATTTATGTTATTTTTCCTTATTTATTGTAATATATAAAATTTTATATTATTGATAAATTGAGAATTTAGACCCCAAATTATTTAGGAATTATAAATGGCTGAACTTTAAAAGAAGTTAGGGATTTTATACAACGATTTAACTACCTCGAGTCTCATTTTTGGAAAAATAAGTCACATTCTTATTCATGTTTTGATTTGTACTATTATTGATAATATTTAATTACTTCTCATGTAATGGAAATCTTTTGTCAAATGCTTTTTGTGGAAAGGAGATATTATCCTTGAAATGTCATTTTCATGATGCTGTATATTGTAAGTGTTTATCAGTTTTTAAATAATTGTCGTATTTTAGGATAAAATATATTTTGAATAAATAATTTTATTTTAAAGATATACAAGCTGCTCACTGGATAATTTCCTTTCGGAATTACTCACCACCGTTTTAAAATATTTTTCACAGCTTAGTTAGAGTCTAGATATACAGTATGGCGGTACAGTAGGCTACTATGGTCTATGAGGTCACCCCAACAGAGACTATAGTATGATATATTATTTGCCATGACTCAGATGCAGAGTTAGTATTTAAGGTCACCGTCTTGCCCATAGGAGCTGATGCACATGTCTCATCCGTGCGAGAGGAGCATCTTGATAGTGTCTGCACTATATTCTGAGTCTACTATGCTACCTCTCTAGATGTCCAGGTCACCCTCACTTGGGTGTGATGCAGTCTTGTGGATACGTCATTTTGGCTTTTTACTTACAGCCATTTCCGCACCTTCCAGTGCATGTCACCAGAGTTATTTTTGAGTCATTGGGCTAGTTATTTATGTTGAGGGTTTTGGGTCTGGATATGTGCTGCTACTGCTATAATCACCACCACCATCTTCCGGACAGAGTTTCGAGACTGCTGAGAGATAGATGCTAGGGCAATTAATATTAGATACGGTTGTATTAATTGTTTAAGCATCTAGTACTCTTATTGTATATATTCTGATGATATATATATTTATAACATAATAGATGGTTAGCACTATAGTACTTTATATTTTATATAATATTTGGTGTGTTTGCTAAGTTATCATCTTGCCATATAGAACTATTAACATATGAATATGTGATAGAAAATATGGTTTAAGCTTATATATATATAAGTGGTGTTATCAGAGTGTTATCAATGTATTTAAATGTAGTGATTTCACTAGTAAGGTTGATAAACATTGAGGTTTAAATTTGTACAGGTTTTCTGTATTACAATTAAGTAAATGTATTATTACATTGAGATCTTCTAATCTGTATAGAGGATGATTGTATAAGAGTTAATTTGATTATCAGTTATAATTAAGGATTAAGAATACATAATAGTTATTATAAGATCATTTTATGTATCTTAATTGAATAATTAAAATTTAAGGATATTTAAATTTATGTGTATTAGTATGTTGTTTGAGGATAAGGTGTGGCAAGTTTAGTATCAGAGCTTAAGATTATTAGGTTCTGTAGACACTAAGAAACATCATATTATGTGTTAAGAACATTGAGGAATATTGAGTTGATGAATTATAATCATAGAAATGTATGGATATTATGATGATAAAGATTTCTAAAGTTTTATAATTTTGATTTTTAGAAAATGGCAAGAACTAGAGGTGGAATGATTGAGAACCAGGATAGAGGTCTTGGTAAAGATCGTGGTAGGAGTAGAGCTAGAGGTAGAGGAAAAGGACATGATGTCCAACTTGATGGAATAAGGTTAGTGGAGATAGTGAATGTTCCTGATAGGAGTCGAATGTCTATAAGAGAATCATCTCCATCATCAGCTTCTGTTGGCAATAAGAGAGATGATAGACCGAATGTCCATGCTGATAGCTTGCAAGGAAGTTTTATGTCATCTGCTTTAGCATCAATCTTTGAGCGTGTTCCTCGAAGGGCGACGAATGTGTATTATGCACCACTGCCAGAGATACCTATGAATATACTGAACCAGCCAGCTAGTAGTACACATAGATGCTACCGATTTGGATAGAATAATAGCAACGGTGATGGCAGAGCATAAGAGGTACAGGAAGCCGGGAGATATCATCGAGCATGTAAAAAAGTACGGGACTTACAACTTTCATGGAACGCTGGACCCAAGACAAGCGGATAAATAGGTCAAAACTGTAGACAAAGCTTTCAACACATTGTAACTTAGTGATATTGAGAAAGTAAGTAATGTATACAGACTTATGTTCGAAAAGGCGGACGATTGGCTGACGAGAATCAAAAATCTGTATGGAGAAGTTTTGATGTGGCAACTCTTCAAGGAAGAGTTTGGCAGAGAGTACTTAATAGAAACTTTCTAAAAGTAAAAGAAAGTTGCATTTGTGAATCTAACATAAGTATCAATGTCTGTCAGGGATTATACGGATAAATTTGAGGAACTATACTAGTATACAAAGGATACATACCCCATGGAGGAGGCTAAAAGCGATAAGTTTCGGGATAGACTATATGTATCCTTGAGAGGGAAGTTGAATCTGTATCTCGATACGACCTTTCAAGGCTGGGTCGAGAAGGCGATGGAACAGGAGAGACTTGACAAGGAATTGGAATCTGTAAATAAGGCTAAGTCTCATCAACAAGAGGGATCTTCAAGACCACCTTGGAGGGGTAATAATAGTTAAAGATCCAGATTTAATCCCTATTCGCGAGGCAATATGCGATCGAGAGGAAACTTTTGACCTCAAGGTAATCAGATATCTGTGAGGCAACCAGTGCCTTCATTTCATCCGATTAGTTTTGGAAATGCTCCGAGAGGAAGAATGAATTTGCCTTGGTGTAATTTATACAAGAAGAATCATGTGGGCAGTTACGCTAGGAGCAGTGTGCGCTGTTTCAAATGTAATGAGATGGGACATTATGCCAGTGAATGTACTAAGGGAATGTTTGGGGAACCCTCAGTGCAAGGGTCAAGTGCTCCTAGATCTAGGAGAGTTGGTAGACCTCCCATTGCTGCAAGGACCATTGGGGTAAGAAGTGAAGCTAGTAAGGCTTCACAAGCTCAGAAGAGGCCTACGGGATAAACTAGCACATCCAGAAATGTTCAACAAGTAAGGATTTATGCAGTAACTGAAAAAGAGGTGGAGAATACACCGGACGTAATAAAAGGTATTGCTTCTATTTACAATAAGTTAGCCTGTGTGTTAATTGATCCGGGTGCAACATTTTCATTTATATCCTCTATATTTATTATGCATAATAAGGTAGAATTATTTGATAGAGATGAACCTGTTTTGGTTAGTATGCCTATAGGAGTTAGCATGATTTATGATATAATTACCAGAGATGTTGTTGTAAAGATAGGAAACGATGAGCTAGAATGAGATTTTATGCCCTTACCATTGAGTGATTTCGATGTTATTTTAGGTATGGATGGGTTAAGCCGCTATAAAGCTAATATGGATTATTTTAAGAGGAAGGTAATGTTTGAAAAAGATAACGGTAGAAAAGTATGTTTTGTAGGAGATAATAGAAAAACTCCAACTAAGATAGTTTCTGCTATGACGGCTATGAAGTATCTTAAAAAGGGGTATGATTCTTATTTGGCCTTTATAGTAGATAAAAGTAAGAAAGGAAAATAATTGAAGGAAGTACTCATAGTTAATGAATTTGGGGATATATTTCCAGAGGAATTACTGGGTTTACCCCCTGAGAGAGAAATTAAGTTCGAGATTGAATTATTACCGGGTACATCACCCATATCTTAAGCTCCATATATGATGGCTCCAATGGAATTGAAGGAGTTAAAGGTGCAATTGCAAGAGCTTTTAGATAAAGGTTTCATTAGACCAAGTTTTTCACTATGGGGAGCACCGATACTATTTGTTTAAAAGAAGGATGGGTCTATGAGATTGTGTATAGACTACAGGCAATTGAATAAAGTTACTGTTAGAAATAAGTACCTATTGCCAAGGATTGAGGATTTATTTGATCAACTTCAGGGTGCTACAGTGTTTTCTAAGATTGATTTGAGGTCTGGGTACCATTAATTACGAATTAAAGAGTCGGATATACCTAAAACTGCATTTAGAACGAGATACGGATATTACGAGTTCTTAGTGATGCCATTTAGACTTATAAATATAGCTACATCATTCATGGATTTGATGAATAGAGTTTTCAAACCTTACTTGGATAGGTTTGTAATTGTGTTTATCGATGATATTTTGGTATATTCTAAGTTTAGTTTGGAACACGAAGAGCATTTGAGGATTGTGTTGAGTATTTTGAGAGATAGACAGCTTTATGCCAAATTTTTCAAGTGTGAATTTTGGTTGGATAAAGTGATTTTCTTGGGTCATGTGATATTTGCAGAAGGAGTATATGTGGATCTAAATAAAATTACGGCTATAGTGAATTGGGAACCACCCAGGAGTGTAATAAAAGTTAGAAGTTTTTTGGGGCTGGCAGGATATTACATGAGGTTCATTCGAGATTTCTCAATAATTGCATCACCTATGACTAAGTTATTAAGAAAGGATGTTAGATATAGTTGGACTTCAGCAGAGTTTTGAAATTTTAAAGGAGAAGTTGACTATTGCACCTGTTTTAACTTTACCGGTAGAAGGTGGTAGATTTGTGGTATATAGTGATACTTTAATACAAGGATTAGGTTGTATGTTGATGCAGAAAGGCAAAGTTATTGCTTATGCATCCAGACAGCTGAAACCTCATAAGCAAAACTATCCCACGCATGATTTGGAATTGGTAGCGGTGATTTTCACCTTAACTATATAGAGACATTATCTTTATAGAGAAATGTACCAAATATTCACGGATCACAAGAGTCTCAAGTATATTCTCAGTCAGAAGGAATTGAACTTGAAATAAAAGGGATGGGTGGAGTTACTGAAGGACTATGATTGCACGATTGAGTGCCACCCAGGTAAAGCTAACGTAGTGGTAGATATGCTTAGTTGGAAATTGACCGGTAATCTACATTACATTCATGCTATTAGATTACCCATGAAGATCAAACTCGGAAAAATGAATGTTGAGCTTGGTGTAGATGCACCTGACTACGTTTTAGCCACCTTGAAGGTGAGGCCATTATTAATGGAAAGGATTGCTCAAGCTCAAAAGATCGATGATGAAGTGTTGCAATGGATTGAAGATGTAAAAAGTAGGAAGAACAAAGATTTAAGTTGCGATGATCAAAGAGTGATAAAAATGGGAAAGAGAATTTATTTACCAGATAAAGAGAAATTAAGAAAGGAAATATTAGAATAAGCGCATTGTTTTGCGTATGCGATATATACTGGAAGTACCAAAATGTACTGGAATTTAAAAGAGAATCATTAGTAGAGAGGGATGAAGAGGGACATTATGGAATATGTTTCCAAGTGTTTGATGTGTCAACAAGTCAAAGCTGAACATAGACACCCAGCTAGTTTGTTGTAATCATTGCCTATACCATAATGGAAATGGAAACATATAACTATGGACTTTATGGTAGGATTACTGAGGACGCAGCAAGGAAATAATGCAGTGTAGGTGATTGTGGATAGATTGATGAAATCTGCTCATTTTCTGTTGATTAAGATAACTTATAGTTTGAATAAATTAGCAGAGTTGTATATTAAGGAGATAATAAGATTGCATGGAATGCCAGTGTTTATTGTATCAGATCGTGATTCGAGGTTTACTTCAAGATTCTGGCCAAGTTTACAGGAAGCACTAGGTACTAGATTGAGATTTAGTACAACTTTTCACCCTCAAACGGATGGACAATCTGAGAGGACCATGCAAGTGCTAGAAGATATGTTGAGGGTGAGTTCTTTGGATTTTGGTGGAAACTGGGATAAACAAGTGCCATTAATGGAGTTTGCATTTAATAATAGTTATCAAAGCAGTTTAAATATGGTACCATTTGAGGCTTTGTATGGTAGGAGATGTAGAACTCTTATTTGTTGGGATGAAGCAGGAGAGAGAAAATTATTAAGTCTTAAATTGGTTCAGATCACTACAGATAATATTCAAATAGTTAAAGCCAATCTTAAGACAGCTCAGGATAGGCAGAAGAGTTATGCCAATCTAAAAAGAACTGATATTAAGTTTAAAGTGGGTGATAAAGTATTCTTGAAAATATCTCTATGGAAAATGGTGATAAGGTTTGGGAAATGAGGAAAGTTGAGTCCTAGGTTTATAGGACCATATGAAGTTATTGAAAGAATTGGGCCAGTGGCCTATCGGTTAGCTTACCCCCAACCCTTGAAGGAGTGCACAATGTGTTTCACGTATTTATGTTAAGGAGATATAGGAGTGACCCCACTCATTTTTTGAAAGAGCAACCTGTGGAGTTAAGAGAGAATTTAAGTTATGAAGAAGCACCTATAGCAATTTTTGCTAGAGAACAGAAAGTGTTGAGGAACAAAGTTATTCCTTTAGTCAAAGTATTATGGAAGAATCACTCTAAAAAAAAAAAGCTATATGGGAGCGAGAAGAGGACATAAGACATAGATATCCAGAAATTTTATGATTACTTATGCTTGTACAAATTTCGAGGATGAAATTTCTTGTAGTAGGGGAGAATTGTAATATCCGTGTTCTTGAACCGGATTAATTTAGATTAATGGCAATTAAGGACTATTTTTATTTTATTTAATTGATGATAATTGGAGTTAATTATCATTATTTGGAATAGATAATTAAGAAGCTGATTATCTTGTATTAAGTTAATGTTGTTGAGAATTATTATTATTATTATTATTGTTGTTAGAAATTAATATTTTAATATGGTAAGACATTATAAGAATATAATATAAGAAATAGAGTTAGAATTAATTGAATAAAAGTTGGGGAGGATATAATTGAAAAGAAAGTAAGAATTAAGTTGTAACAAATGAAAGTAAATAGAGTTATGAGGAAAGAAGAGAAAGAAAATGGATCAAAGTGGAGATGGAGAGAAGGAGTTGCTGGAAGCTATAGGAGAAAGTATGGGAGAAAGAAGAAGAAAATGAGAAGAAGAAGAAGAAAAAGAAGTAAAAGAAAAGAAAGAGAAAGAAGAGAAAGTAAGTTGTCTGGAGCAAGAAAAATTCATATCAGCAAGGAGAAGAATTCAGATTTAGCTGAAAAAAGTAGTGAGTGGCATTTTAACTTGAAGTTTTATTTTAAATTTATGTTTGATTTGAATTTGGGTTTAAATATGAAAAATTAGAGTTTAAATGCTAGATCTAGATGTATTTATGATGTATAAAGACTGTATATATATTTAAGAGTGTTGATTATGTCATTTTTTAGCATTTGGATGTTGAAAATTTTAATATTTGGTTAAATCTGCAACTGCTATTGAACCAGAGGGCGCAAAATCGGCGCCTCTCCGTAGAGGTGGCACCTGCACACCTCAAATGCGGTGCCTCCATAGTAGAAGGTCGGCGCCTCCGCATCGACAAGTTGGCTCCTCCGCAACGGGAAGACGGACACCTCGACTTGGGATGGCGACGCTTCCACACAGCGAGGGCGGCGCCCTTGTGCAATGGTGGCACCTCTACAACTTGAAACACACCTTTTTTCAAATGTTTTTAGTTTAATTGAGAATAATCATGATCCGAACTCAGAATAATATACTAGAGCAACAAAAAGGTTGAAAAGCGAGTTAAATTATTAAGTATTATCTTTGTTTTATTAATTGAACTAAATAACTTAAGATAGATAAATACTGTACATTTCAGAGTCTCAGACAAATAGACTAAATTACAATTGTGAATTTATTAGCAATGAAAGCTAGTGAATGAGTGATAAAGAATATCAAAATGGCAGATTTATGCCTTTGCAAAGAATGTAAATAATACATAAGCCTTACAATGATTAATACCTAAATAATTGAGAATAAGAATATATATATATGTGTATATCTATATATATGTATATGTATATGTATATGGGATGAGTCGGGAAAGATGAGCTGGCCACTCGATTGATAATTGTCTTTGGGACAGTGCAGGGATTTAGAGGTGCCTTTGGGACGAATCCTTGTGGTTTAAATGTATGAATACGATGCTATTGTGAATGAATATGTGATTTGGCTAGTGTGAGCCATGAAAAGAAATTTGAGATAATGTGAGAGAGAGTTATTTGTATATTGTTGTTCCTTCGGAGAAGGGTTGAGAACTATTTATTATGAGATAATGATATGAAATTATCAATACTGAAAGAGATGAATGATAATAATGCTGAGTATGAAAATAAATGAAATTCTCAACTCTTATGGCAACTAAAAAGAGAATTATATAACAAATCAAAGTATAAAACCTTGATGTGATAACCAAACCAATTTATGAGATTTTTCATATTTATTGTAATATGTGAAATTTTGTATTATTGATAAATTAAGAATTTAGACCTCAAATTGCTTAGGAATTGTTAATGGTTAAACTTTAAAAGAAGTTAGGGATTTTATACAACGATTTAACTGGCTCGAGTTTCATTTTTGGAAAAAGAAGTCATATTCTTATTTATATTTTGATGTGTACTATTATTAACAATAATTAATTACTTCTCATGTAATGGAAATTTTTTGTCAAATACTTTTGTGGAAAGGAGATATTATCTTTGAAATGTCATTTTCATGATGATGTATATTGTGAGTGTTTATTAGTTTTTAAATGATTACCGTGTTTTGGGATAAAGTATATTTTGGATAAATTATTTTATTTTAAAGATATACTAGCTGCTCACTGGGTAATTTCCTTTCGGAATTACTCACTACTGTTTTAAAATATTTTTCACAGCTTAGTTAGAGTCTAGCTATATAGTATGGTGGTACAGTGGGCTACCATGGTCTATGAGGTCACCTCAGCAGAGACTCTAGTACGATATATTATTTGTCATGACTTAGATACAGAGTTAGTATTTAAGGTCACCGTCCTGCCCATAGGAGCTGATGCACGTGTCTCATCCATGCGAGAGGAGCATCTTAATAGTGTCTGCACTATATTTCGAGTCTACTACGCTACCTCTCTAGATGTCCAGGTCACCCTCACTTGGGTGTGATGCAGTCTTGTGGATGCATCATTTTGGCTTTTTACATACAGTCATTTCCACACCCTCCAATGCGTGTCACTAGAGTTATTTTTGAGCCATTGGGCTAGTTATTTATGTTGAGGGTTTTGGGCCTGGATATGTGCTACTATTGCTATCATCACCACCACCATCTTCCAGACAGAGTTCCGAGACTGCTGAGAGATAGATGCTAGGGAAATTGATATTAGATATAGTTGTTTTAATTGTTTAAGCATCTAGTACTCTTATTGTATATATTCTGATGATGTATATAGTTATGACATGATGGATGGTTAGCACTATAGTGCTTTATATTTTATATGATATTTGGTGTGTTTGCTAAATTATGGATATGTGATAGAAAATATGGTTTAAGCTTATATATATATATATATATAGTGGTGTTATCAATGTATTTAAATGTAGTGATTTCACTAGTAAGGTTGATAAACATTGAGGTTTAAATTTGTATAGGTTTTCTATATTACAATTAAGTAAATGTATTATTACATTGAGATCTTTTAATTTGTATAGAGAATGATTGTATAAGAGTTAATTTGATTATCAGTTATAATTAAGGATTAAGAATACATAATAGTTATTGCAAATCTTAAGAGCTCATTTTATGTATTTTAATTAAATAATTAAGATTTAAGAATATTTATATTTATGTGTATTAGTATATTGTTTGAGGATAAGGCGTGACAAAAATCATGCAGTTGAAGGTGGACATTAAGGAGGGGCACCTACTCACATAAGCGACGGACTATATGTTGGTAGTGGTGTTCAAGGCGAAAAAAGTGGTCAATATCTTGACATAAAAATATATGAACTTATTAGGTAGAAATAATAAAAAAATTACTGAATTATATGTACTTTTTGCATATTTATTTAGATTATGAAAATTAGATAATTGTTATTGCATTATAATTATCTTATATAATCCAAATTTAAACAACAACAATCAATATGCTTCCTTATCGTATTCTTCTTGATCTTCTTTTTCTTCTTCACCTTCATGTAATACGTCTTTCTCTTTTTCATTATTATTTTTTATATTTTCATTACTTTTAAATGCATCCATATCAACTAACTTAGTGTTTCAGTTAAGGGCACTTCATTTATATATGTATCAATTTCATGCATCAAAATCTTGTCTTCTTGAAATGCAGACAATGGCTGCATTTAAGTATATAACGTCGACAACATGTCTAGCCTTTACTTTATAAATAACTAACTAATCATTTGAACTCCTATAAGCTAAATAATAAAGTGCGTATTACTCCTGACCAACCGCAGTAAATAGTTCACACCTATTGAATGTCCAACCCTTGTTAATATAAATAAATTTATATTGTTCATATAACTGAGTACAATGAGGACTTAGATCAAACCATATACATTTATATAGAACCATTATCTTAAGAAATTAGTAGTAAACAAAATTCCAACTTAAATGTGTTAGTCAACCAATCGTAGTACTCTAAATTATTAGTTGCATAATTGTATCCTTTAATGCAAAACCCACAGCTACTTGGCCTTCCGTTTGACCCATGTCCCTTTGTGTGAAATTTATGACTATTGATATGATATGACTTTACCTTATACAATGGTCCTAATGCTAGGCCTCTCATCATTAGATCATTGATATTTATAGATTGCAAAAAATGTAAAATCATTTAAAATATAAAAGGAATTTCAATAACGGGCAGCTAAATATACACTCATATATGATTCAAACCATGCCGCAAATTCTATCTCAAGTTTAGCATCCACTTTATGAGGTTGAATGTAAGGATTACATTCTCTCATACCAGTTCGTATATTTTAGTACATATAATATTTTGTAAGAACTCATTTAAATATTTATAAATTTAAAATTAACTTATATACTATACATATGATTAAACCTCATTACAATTTTAAAAGTATGTATCTGTATGATACATCATACTTGTTGTCATCAAAGCATTTATATTTCGCTTTACCTAATGGTTGACTATGATTTTTAAAAATCAAAAGCATTCCTATATCATTTAACTCATCTAATGCGTATGCTCCATCATCGTTATACAAGACTTTCCTAAACGTAGGTTTAAAGTAGTGCATGTAAAATGATGAAGTCTCTTCAACTAAAATATACATTGAAATTTGCACTTTCAACTTTTACTTTATGTAAACATTACTTTTCAACTTCTTTAGATACCTACATGTACAGTGATTATATTAATAAGGAATTTTATATTTAATTATATCATGTCTACAGAATTTGCATAAAGTATGTTTTTTACTATAAAAAAGGTACATCCACTTATATTATATTAGTCTAGTGATTTTAGTTTCATAAGACAAACTCACTAGTAGGTCCTCCATTGAATCAAAAAATGGGCAGAAAGATCTATTCAAACTTATATAAGATTATTAGAATTTTTTATTCCAAATGAAATATGTCTACCTCAGTTATTATGGTGGATGTTAGATTTTCAATTTAGTCAAATACGGCCAAATTTGTTTCTTAAATATAATTGGAATTAACGATACATAAATATATAAAAATCATAACGGGTCATCCTAGATAACTTATAACCATTATGTTTAATGCATCTTCCCAAGTTTGATATATAATCACCTAGAAATTTAAGATTTTTTAGCCATTTGTATATCCTTTCTTGTCCTTTTTTGTCTACTATGAACATACCTTATGATATTTTTAAGAACTTTCATCCATTTGCAACTCCAAATGATAAAATACTCTTTAAAGTCTTATATTAATTTTGCATTATCTTATGTCTTATAGTTAACATTAATAACTATGTTCAATATATTTTCAAAAAGGTTTTTCTTAGTGTGCATGACATTTAAATTATGATGATAAAATTATCCTCAAGTATGGTAAATTTTAAAATATACTTGTTTTCTTCCAACCATACTTGCATACCTTATGAATTATAATATTAATTATTTTAGCATTAACGTCATTACTTGCAATAGACTTATATGCTCAATTTGCTCTAATAGTTCAATACCCGATCTAATAGGAATTGCATAGTTGGAAATTCATTTTTCTTATGTAAACCATTTTCTATTCTTCATATATAGATGATCCTCCAGTAAGAATTTATGATGGTTATCAAACCATGAAGTTTTCACTCATTTGCATAACATAAACACATCAAAATCCTCCATGTAGTAAGAACAAGCTAATTTTTCTATAGTTTCCCAATTTGACAATATTAATATCTAAAAAATCATTTATTATCCATATTAAAGTATGACACATATAAAAATTTTATTTCATTAAAATATCATGTGTCTATTTTGACTTCCTAAAGTAATTTTAATTTGGTTATAAATGGTTACAAAAACATATTGATTTTGTCCTTGAAATTTTTTAAACTAGGAATAATCACTATTATAAACATATACTCTTCCTTCATGCATATCCAAGGAAATAAATTGTATAATGTAAAATTACAAAGTCAGGAAGAATATTATTGCCTTAATTTACCATAATGTTGATAAGTATTAGTTAGCAAACCAAGTCTAATATTTCGACATTCCAATATAAAGTTGGATGAAATTACTAAAATATTTCCATGTAGGTGAATTAAAATAATTTTGCATCAGGCTTTCTTCCTGAACATACTAAATATGCTAATGCATATATTTTACAATTGCATTGGAAGCATACAACCTTTAAAGATGAACAGTTAATAAAAAAAAATACATCATTTTCATGCTATACTTTTTTTTCTCTTAGCATCACCTTCATATTGTCATTTAATATCCATAAAAAATAAAACAATTTAAATCCTTGATCTACCGCATATAGATCAAAAAATTATTAGTGTAACAGTCAATTTTTTCTACTGGAAAGCTCAAACCTCAGAGTAATTTCTTTATATTATAGAAATTTTCCATCATAATATTTTCCTCTAGAAGTAACTCATGAAACAACATAATTCATTTTAACACCTTTCTGTTTTCCAACTTTAGTTTTCTTAGAAAATTTTTTCCACATAAAATTATAGAAAATTTAGAATATGGTGTTCATTTGTTAAATTTAGAAAATTGTTTTCCAATTAAAAAATTATGTTAATTATTATAATATAATATTTCTTTTTTTATATATTTTCAAATAAGTACAATAAATGTTTCTTAATAAGTATATATTATATCTAAAAAC
>CATIWO010294108.1:0-19679 GCA_949673435.1 Macaranga tanarius
TATTTTAAGTACTGAAAAGGCTAAGGAAGGTGCTGTTATTAAGTAGCCAGTTTGAGAATTCAACGTTGGGTGTGCAATTAAGGCTTCATTTTTGTGAGTAGATGTTCAAGCCTTTCAAATTTTATATTTCATATATATATATAGCTGAAATGAATAAGTTTACATATGTTGGTCTTATGAATCTGAATTCATGTTATTTCAGATTATTTTCATACCATCTTGTTATGAGTTTAAATTATTGGTTTGAGATTGAAGCATTTAAAATAACTATGGTTTCAATCTAATTATTTTAATTGTGAGTATTATATATATGGTCATGTAATCTATTTTAAAATAATTTTATTGAGATTAAGATTTGTTTTGAATTGTTTCCTTGAATTATGAAGATAAATAGATGGTTTGAAAGCTTTCTTGAACTATAAATGTGTTGTTCATATTTTGTTTGAATATTTGATGGAAATGATATTTGATTTTATATATTACCACCCTATATGAGATGTATGAATGTGATGATGAGATGATATATGCACATTTGAGATTGTTATGGTTGCCATTGCGCAATAGACAACAAGGCAGTTGATTACAGGACGGTGAAGGGAAAAGGGCCGTACGTGCTAATGTAGTTAAAGGGTTAGCTGTCAAGTATGCCTAGAGAGTATTATTGTGATGGCCTGCATGTTATTGTTGATTTGTGATGCTCGTTACAGGGATGGTTAATATAAATGAATGTTATATTAATGTTTCTACAGAGTATGTTTTACTGGTTAATATATATATTTTTTGATGAAGAATGAGCATGGTATTTTGAGAAGAGTTATGATATTATTTAAATTGTTCTTATTCTTCAAATTTTGAGAAGTTTATTATGTTTGGTTTGATTAATTATTTTTTTTGCTTGTAGCATCTATTCACTGAGTATTTTTGTACTCATTTTACTCTGTTTTTCTAAATATTTTCAGCTAGGAAGGCTTGATAGTGGATTCTGGGATAGAGAGTGTCTTTAGGCTTTTCAACTAAGGTTGGCCCAACATCTCATCTGATGCTGCTTAGTTATTTGTGGATTATTTTATATAAATAAATGATGAAAGTTTAAGAGTGTGTTTGTGTATTGTATAAATAATAAATTGTTGTTAATATTACTATAATAAATATTTTCGAATATCTGTGAAATTTTATAAATAATTTTTATCTTTATGCTTATTTAAAATTTAATTAATTGCATAGAAGATATTTTATCAAGTGGTTGGGAAAGAAGTTTTCAGTGTCCATTCTAAGCTACGTGAGACAGGATGAGACACTAAACGTCCACCTCGGGCTATATGAGATTGGGTGTGACATATTATTATAGTCCCACATTCATATATATGAAGACTTAAAACTATATTTAAAAAAAAAAAGATAAATATATTTTTTACAAATTAAATACAATTTTCATTCCCATTTTATATTTTATTAAATTATTGAAATTGAAGTCTAACATATTATTATAATTAGTATTTAGATAATGTAGATGTATAATTCACAAAAATAGAAATAAGCTCTTTTACCGTAAATGTCATATATTGACCAAATTGCAATTGTGCTAAAATTACAAATAATATGTGAAATTGGGTTAATTTTGCCAAATTTTAAAGTTTGGTATAAATTTATAAAAGGTCAAAAAAGTTATAATTTTTGGCACCAATATGTCTTTAAAATAAGTAAAAAATTAATATATAAAAATTTAATTTATAAAAATTTAATGTAAAAAAATTAAAAGGACTAAAAATAATTTGTTATCTAAAAATAATTTTTTATAAAATTCAATGAAGAAATGACAATAGGAAAACCTAGATGTCATGGATATATATCTCATATTTTTTCGTTCGAAACATAAATTCTCATAATTTGAGTGACATTTTATTTTAAAATTTTTTAATTGTATAATTATTTTTATTATTATTTTGTCAATGTGTATTATTATTATTATTATTATTATTATTATTATTATTATTATTATTATTATTATTATTATTTTATCAATATATATTTTTAATTTTTCATTCATGAAAGATTCATCTTTTTCAAAATCTCACATGTATATCGTAGGCTTCCTTTAATTTCTGATAGTTTTCCAAAACATTTTATTTCCATCACTATCACTATATTACAATTGAACATCATTAAAATTACTATCAATTGTATTAAATTTCTACCCTAAATAATTTTCAATCTTTTCAAAATTCATGTGGTACTCTTTTTCATAAGTATTATTAGTAATCACAATAAAGATGATTGTTATAATCAAAATTCTTATTTGTCGATATTTTCAAATTTTTAAACTATTATTAATAAAATCAGTAGATTTACACATTATGCTATAGAAATTTAATAGATTATTAATTTATATATTATTGTCTTTGAATTTTATTTTAAATACTTGTGCTATAGTGGGATTTAACTTGATGTACAATATGTTTATTACTTTTGAATTTTCTTTTAATTACTATGAAAATTTTTCAATATTAAAAATAATATATTCAATAAAAATCTTTCAATATTAAAAATAATATAATTCAATAGAGAGTAAATATATTTTTATAGTTTTAAGATATTATAAAATAACTATATAATTAAAAATTTGATACATAAACTAATATACAAAATTTAATATAAAAGAATTTTGAGGATTAGAAAAACTTTGCTACAATATCTAATAAAAATTTTCAATAAAGAAAAAAAAATGAAAACTCATCACATGGGTGGACATATATGTAACACCCTTATCCTTCATTACTTTCACTAGAATACTCAGCTAATGGTGGTAACCATGGAAAGAGATATTACCTAAAACTATCAGAAAAATCTCTTAATATTATCTATAATAAAAGGATATTCCTATTAAACAATAGCATCAACTTAAATGATAAATAAACCATTAGCACTATATCTCAAAATAATAATTTGATGGCAAGTTGAATACTTTAATATGGCATAATATAATAAATATATATGGCATAATATAATAAATATATATGGCATAATATAATAATATATATATATATATATATATATATATATATATATATATTTACATAAATATCAGTACATTAATGAACTATCACCAATATTTATATCCACAAATATACATACACAAATATATAAAAACGAGAGTACCGGATGCCATAAAATAAAGTACAAAATACATATCCAAATTAGCTCCGACAACTCTCTCTAGGTTGGGTTCCCAACCGACCAATATGAGGTGCAAGTAGAAAAAGATCACAACATCCTAGCCAAGACTATCATAGATTACCCAAATCTAGCATCAAAAAGTACTTAGTAAGGCTCTAAGGGTGTAGTCTGGTAATAGCGCAAAAAGACCAAAAAGATGATGCATGCTCCATACATTACACCCAGGTTAGTGTGACCTAGACGTCGGTAGCGATCTTATAAATCACACGGAAGGTGGTACAGATACTGTCCAGATGCTCTTCCCTAATGGTAGACATACGGACATAAGCTTCTATAGGCTCCACTATAACTCTGAAGGTCAAATCTGCATCTACATCGTGGCACACCATGTATTTAACCAAAGACTCTGCCTTCATAACCTCATATGTCATGGTAGTCCATTGAACAGTCATATCTTTAAATCTAGCTACTCTATACTAAATTACCTAAACTGAAAATAGTTTTATAAATAAATACTGTGAGTAATTTCGTAAGAAAATTACCCAATGAGTAGATAAAAATAACAATAAAACTCAACCACTAAGAATCTCATACCCACCGATCTAATAATTAAAATAATAATAAATAAATGAAATTATAAATAAAATATTAATATTCAAGTAATTGTCAATTTTCAAGAATGAATGCACATAATTTCATTTTTTTATTAAAATTAACATAATATTTACAATCTTATCATACAAATGTTCGTTGTACGTAACATAATTTATCTTTTAAATTCTTATTTTCAATAATTTTTTCATCACGTTCTTATATATATATATATATATATATATATATATATATATATATATATATATCATATTATTGTATATATATATATATATATATCATATTATTGTATCATTTTGATACACCATTGTGATCCACGTATTTCAATCCTTAGTATTACAACTCAAGCTTTTCGTACAGTCCACACTAACTATATCTCATAATAGCATTTCTCAATAATTTTATATGCATACTTATCAACCATATAGATTTACCCCAAAGTCATTTTTTAATCAATGCACTGTCCCAAAGACAATTATCATTAGGTTGGCCAACTCACTCTCAACTATACTCAAACATCTACATGTATATATATATCTATATATCTATATATATATATGTATAAGATGTATACTTTGTTATTTCCATATTGCATTATCAATTTACAACAAACTTTATTCCATTATCATTTGGAATATATCATTTTCTTTGATTTGTTTTCATATTTAATTCAATATTTACTCAGTTTGACGTAACTTTAACTATGATTTTAGTCTCTGTGTTTGAGACTTAAAAATTTATCCTCATCACTCTATATATCTGTAATTCAATTCCCCATAACGTTGATAAGAGGTTTGATTTAACCCATTTTGATTCAATTAAAGTAACTCTAGTATTTGTGTGTGTTTATACATGTTTCGGGTTGAGTTTAAGTTCTAAAGTTTACAATATTTAACTCCATTTAATTACAGAATCTAGCCACAGAGGCACCTCCTCAGCATAGAGGCATCGCCTCAGTACCACTGAGGTGCCGTCTCTACACTGAGGTGTCGCTTTAGCATTGAGACAATTTCTCTACTTGTTAAGGCATCACCTCAATACTACTAAGGCACTGCCAGATCGTTCAGATATTGCATGAATGCATCGCAGACTCGTTTTGCACTCAAAAATTAATAGAATTACAATAAAAAATCTAAATTTTTTACCAAAAATTGTTTCATAAAACCCCACAACACATATTTCAACCATTCTAGCTCATGTATTACTTGATAATGTATGCATTTAACCTTAACTCATGCAACATAAAAACATTTAAATCTTTAACAAATTAAATTGAAAATCAAAAAAATAAACTAAAAGGAAGTCTACTCACAAGATTTCAGTACTTATTTTTCTTAATTCTTGAAGTTAGAAAACTCTAGCTACAGTGATTTGCTTCTCCTTCTTCTTCTTCAAAAACAACAGCCTTCCTTCCTCTCCTTTTCTTCTTCTTTCTAAGTTAAAAATGCAGCTCTCCCCTTTTTTTTTTTTATCCTATAAATTTTAACACATTACTCATAAGTCTTCATCTAATATTCTTCCTTTAATTTGGTCCTTGATCAATTTCAATTTCATCCAAATTTCTAAATTTGATTTTACTCCCATTAAAACTTCCCAACCAAATTCACCCAAAAATAATACTCATTTATATTTAATTAAATCTTAAATTCTATTATATTCCATTAGCCCAGTTCCAAGGACATGGACGTTATATATTTCATGTTATTTCATTTGAAACATACATTTTTATCATTTCTTTAGTTTCCAAAATCTCAACAGACGTAATCGCTATAATACAAATATGTTAAAATAAAAATAAATAAATAGGATAATAAGACTCGGCCAGTATGCACATCCATTTCTACTCATTATCGAAAAAAAATATGTCTGATGTGAAAAATGCAGCCAAGCCTCACCTGTCACATAAGCACTCAATCACTGCATATTTGATTAGTATTTTAAATTATAAAATTTAGCAAATTTATCTTTTTATCTATTAAAATTAAAATATTATGATTAAATTGTAAAAAAGTGTTAAATATATATATATATATATATGCAAATAACTCATTGTTTTATAAGTAGATTTTTTTATTTTTTATTATTTTTATTTATTAATAGATAACAAGTTCAAATTTTATGTTTAAATTTAGAAATCAATTTTTGAGTTTACTTTGAAAATGGTAATATTAAAATTTAAAAATATTTTTTACATTTTATTTTTTCTTTAAAAGCAAATTTAATATTGTTGAGGATTTAATGCACAACTGGCCCAAAATTGATAATAAATCTCATCATTTTTTTTTTTCTTTTAAGTGTTCAGTATTTAAAAATTGTAGTTATTTCATTACATTTTTAAGGAAAAAAAAAAAAGGAATCTAGCTGTATCCACGTACTCGTTTCATGGAGATTGTCTACATATATGGTGGTGCTCTCTATATATAGCCTCCCCGAACAAATAGTCGACCCAAAAACAGTCTCACAAATCTTTTTCTGTGCGTCTCTCCTAATTAAGAAATATGAGTCAAGAATCGTTCAGCTCTGTAGCAATAGGCAGCGAGCGGGACAGACTTGCCAGAGCCATACCCACTGTGTGGGATTATGATAGTTTTGGTTCTTTTCAATTATCTAATTCGGTAAATAACTCTTTATTCAGCATTGCTAACTGCAGTAGATACAAGCTTTTTTTTTTTTTTTTAACTTTACACTTTTTATCAATTTGTTACGTTTCAATAGTTTTTGAGTGAAGCATTTTTTAAGTTTGTCTTCTTAATTCACAAAATATCTAAATGGCGAATTTATAAGGTAAGGGAAAGTCGAGGAGCAATGACTATTGAATGTCTTGGCATAGATAAAATTTTTTGTTCTGCTTATTTTGTACAGGAATATGAAGCATGGACTAGAAGGTTGGAAGTTCTGAAAAAACAAGTATATGAAATGTTAATGGTTTCGACCAATAATGCAATCGAGAATATTCAGTTGATCAACTTGCTGGGTCGTCTTGGTGTTTCGTATCATTTCGAAAAAGAAATTGACGAGCAGTTAAATAATATATTTGATGCTCTTCCAAAAATCTTTGATGACAGAGACTATGATCTCTATACCATTTCAACTTTATTTGCTGTTCTAAGGCAATATGGTTATAGAATATCTTGTGGTAAGTGCTACTGTTTGTGACACATTATGAGTGCTTCAAAATTGATGAATAAAAAAGTAAAACATATATAACATATATAATGTTATAAATCAAATCATTAGATTTAATATATCGAGATTATATAAAGAAAGGTCTGAGTTCTCTGATAAACAAGAAAGTTTTTTAATACAGATTAAAGTATTGTTATAATTAAATCAGATGTATTTAAGAAATTCAAGGATAACGATGGAAAGTTCAAGGAAGGCATCACCGATGATGTTAGAGGTGTTCTTGGCCTGTATGAAGCAAGCTTTTTGAGTATGCATGGAGAAGATATTCTAGATGAAGCTATTGCTTTTACAAGGCCACACTTGGAGTCATTGGTTGAGAAAAAAACCTCAAGCCCTCATCTTGCACAACGAATAAGGAATGCTCTAATCCTGCCTTTTCACAAAGCCATGACAAGATTGGAGGCTAGGCAATACATTGGTTTTTATGAAAAAGATGAGTCTCCAAATCCAACCATACTCGAGTTCGCGAAGTTAGATTTTAATCGATTACAACTGCTGTACAAAAAAGAGCTTTTGGAGCTAGTCAGGTAAATTTATTTGTGTGTGTAGTGTATTTACCTATTTATAAATTATATATATATATATATAGTAGATATATTTGATGTTGTTATTTTCAGGTGGTGGACAGACTCCAATTTAGGAAAGAAGTATTACTATATTAGAGATAGAATTGTTGAGCTGTATTTCTGGATATTTGGTGGTGTAAGCAACCCTAAGTATGCTATTTCACGCGCAATGGCAACTAAATATGTGTCAATCTTAGCAGTGGCAGATGACACATATGATACGTATGGTACAATGGACGAACTCAATGCTTTCACGAACGCGATTGAAAGGTTTGCTAAATTAAAGCCATAGTCAATAAATTTAAGAGAAAATGATTAAATCTATCATAAATTTTGATTAATTTTTAATTATATATTCAAAATTTATATTTATTTGCTATTATTATTTTGGAATTATTTGTTCTACCCAATCAAAATCTTTCTTTTTTTCATAAAATATTCTCAAATTTTAATTTATCACGCTTGATAATAAACTCATAAATTAATTGCTAAACTATTTCACTAAATTTCAGCTTTACATTATTCTAAAATCTAAAAGCTTTTATATCTTAATTCTTCTAAAACCTTTAACCATGTTATTCAAAAAAATTTTAACATATAACAAGACCAAAAAGATCGTGAAAAGAAAAAGAAAGAGAAAAAGTTGAAAAGATTTAAAATATTAGTTAAGAATATAAACAATACTTAATTTTTTTTTAAAATAAAAGGAAAATTTTTTTCTATTCTTTTGACAGTGGTAGTTAAAGATATTTTCTTTATTTTTTCATTAATATCAATGCATATACTAAATGGATTTATAAGTTGTAATTTTTTTTTATTCTTTTATTATTTCCATTGATTAACATAGATATTTTATGTGATCATGGTTAAGGAAATAGTTTATCTCATTTATTTAATCCCTATTGAATCTAATTTTTTTTTTGAGAAAAAAAATGTAAATAAATAGATCTATTTTGGATAGGATCTTAAAATAATTTTTTATATTTAATTTTTATTTTTAAAATAAAATTAATATAATTGAAATAATATAAAAATAATGAATAATTTGATATAAAATTTAATTAAAGATCTGTTTAAAAATTAGACTAAAGGTCAGGATGTATTGATTTTTTTTTTCTAAATTTAAGTTATTTATTAAGTTTAGTTTGATTCTAAGATTAAAAACTGATATTATAGAATTATTTTTGTTATTGTTGTTGACATGCACGTACATAAAGTTTTATTTTATCCTAAATGGTAGCAAAACTTTTGAATATTAATAGTTGAACTCTTTATAATAATAATAATAATAATAATAATATCAAATAAAAGTTACATATGCATGTTAATTAATATATCTCGACTTTTCCCTAAAACATAAATTTGACAAAAAAAAAAAAAAAAAAAAACAAAAAAGTGTAAAGAACATTGTAAATAAAACAACTTGTAATTATTTCTTTTGGGGGAAGCCAAACCAAAAAAAATAATAAAAGAAACTAGAGAATCCTTATTTGACCTCCGTCTTTCTCTTTATATGCAATTTGGTTTAAATGTTATAAAGATTAAAATACTCCTTATGTGACCTATATATATATATATATATCAATTATGATCACCCTTGAAATTTGGCCAAACCCATTTGTTCATTCTTATATTTTTAAAAGTTAACTAATAACCTTTTAAATTTGATTTTATTAACTATTTTCCTTCCTCTAGCTAAATACCAATTCAGATTTGATATTTTTATTATAAATCGGAAGGGCTATTTAGTTAGTAGAATGAGGAAATAGTTAATAAAATCAAATTTGAAAGGTATTTAGTTGATTTTTGAAAACACATAGATAAACTAGTAAATTAGAACAAATCTTAGGAGGTATTAGTGTGTGTATATATATATATATATATACATATATTCTTATAACAATTTTAGTTCAGCTATTTATATCAGTTTATAGCTGATAGTTGATCACTAATAGTTAATAAATATGAACCGTTTAGTAAAATTTTTATTAGTTGTTGTTGTTACTATGTGAAATAACCATTAAGGGTATACATTATTTTTAGGGATAAGTATTGAATCTTGTGGTTTAGCCTTTAGACAAAACTAATCATGTGATTTTTTTTTACATTTATACATTATATTATCTTGTATAAAATATATGTTTTAATGTTAAAATAATATGGATTAGTACTAATTAAAATCATATAATGAATAATAAATCATTGAACTAATTACAATAAACTCATAATAAATCAAGTTTAAAAGTATTTTTAATTTTATTATGAATAAAAAAGTAATTTTTAGAATAAATTTACAATATTTTTAAAAATAATCAATTGATTAGATTAATTCATTGATTTTTAAAATTATATCAATATTTTCTCATAAAATAATAATGAATTAGTTAGAAGGGTACTAAAGTGTAAAACAAATATTAAACACATAGTACTTATATGTTAAAAAAAATCACATGACTAATTTTATCAAAATTAAAATGTAAACACAAAAATTAAAATTGTACTTATCCTTTATTTTTAAATATAACTTGATTTATCACTTATAATATTTTTTTAGCCATGTAAATTATTTAAAAGGTATGTAGTAATAAATAATAATTTGTCATTTTTAATTTATTTATTATTAAAATTATTAATAGAAATTATTTACGAATTAGCTTTAAAATATAAATCTAATTAATATAAATTTATTGAAAATACCATCTATATAAAAATTATAATTATTTAATTGCTAACTGTAATTTAAAATAATATTTATTTTATTATGAATTATAAAAAATTAATTATATGCATTTAAATAGGGATGTTAAGAAATTTAGGATTGCGGAAGTGTGAGAGGATAAAAAATTATTTGAGATAATAAATAAACACAACACCAAAAATAGAGAAAATACAAATAATTAACCTGGTTCGGCATAAGCTTACGTTCATGGGTGAAGGAGGAACAAATTCACTAATTAACTAAAGGTACAAGAAAATAGTATGGAGATAAACACTCAACCTTTAGCCCTAATTACACTCAATCAAGCTCTCTACTTGGCACACGTGCGGAACATAAAACATTCACAGTGTATGTACAACACTTAACACATATATATGTAGCCCTATTTATAGAGGATATAAAATCCTACTTGATTAAGGATTCCCATCAATATAAGAACTTATTCAATATAAGTGATAAGAATTTAATTCCCAAATAAGATTTTAATTCCTAAATAAGAGTTAAATCCTTTTGGGGAAGGATTTTCTTGACTTAGCCACTAAGTATATGTTAAAAAATCAATCTTATACGTTACACGGTCGTGTTTTGACCCGTGTTTGCTTATGGGCTAAATGACCTATTTCAACATACCCTACAACACACCCATGTTGCAGCCTGTGCTCCCTTTGGATAAAATGACAGCCTTCGATACACCCTACAATACACCTGTGTCTTAGTCTAAGTATACCTCTAACATGTATATAATGCACAATAACATCCAAAACACTTGAAATAATGATGCTATAGGATAAATTCAAGTCACAAATTAACAAATCTCTACCTTGACTTGAATTTTCTTGTATCAAAATTTGCTCCACCATCTCCACTAATGTCTCAAACATGAGAACACCAAAATAAGTTCAAAAGCCACTTGAACTTGCTCTTCCAAAATGTCTTAGTTAATAAATCACTAAAATTGACTCCGTCCAAAAGTATAGAAGAATGAGATAATAATGTAGCAGTACTTATCACGGTAGATCTTTACAACATATACAATCTACCAATGCGTCTACCTTGCATCACCACAACGGCATCTAAAATTCCATCTCCGCCATCAAACTTAAAACCATCAATTTCAAATATGGACAACGAAATAAGATTTTTAAACATGTTTCGAACATGGTTAACACCAACCAAAGTCCTTACTATACCATCATAGGTTTTAATCCTAACTGAACCAATACCAATAATCTTGTAAGGATGGTTACTACCTATTAACACAAAACCACCATTAACCGGTTCATAGTTGGCAAACCAATCTCTACTGAGACAACTGTGATAATCACAACCAGAATCAAATATCCACCCTTATCCAAAATTGTTAAATTTTTTATCACAACGAGGACATTACCTTCAAAATCATCAACCAAGTTGGCTTCTGCATATTCACCATGCTGATTCTTTTTCTTTAATTTCCAATAATTAGCCTTCAAATGCCCATTTTTCTTACAATAATGACATGTTTTATTTTGGTACCCCGAACTGCTATTCGAATTTCTCACCAACAAAGCATCTGCAGCTACCCTAGTATCTTCAACAAGCTCCTTATCGATAAGCTCCTTTGAAAACAAAGATGATTTAACATCCTCCACCTTCAACATTTTCTTAGTATAAATTAAAGTATCTCTAAAATTCTTATACGTGGCAGGAAGAGAACGGGGTAATATAAGAGCCAAATCTTCTTCTTCATACTTAATCTCCAAAATTTTCAAGTCAATCATGATGGATATAAATTCATCAATATAGGTTCTCAAGGAGGTACTTTCTACCATATTAAGCAAATACAAATGATATTTTACAGTGAGTTTATTCGAGAGGATTTTCTTTAAAAATAGCCCCTCAAGTTTTACCCATAATGATAAAGCTGTCTTCTCACGAATAACTTCTCGCAACACCTCATTCGACAAATATAATTCAATGGTATCCACAACCCTTTCATCCAAATCCTCCATTTTTTCTTTGGTCATTGAAGACGCCATTTTCTCCTTCTCCAACAAATCTTTATTCAACCTATTATTTGTCAAAAGGGCTCTTATTTTTATTTGCCATAAACCAGAGCTCATATTGTGATCCAATTTCTCAATCTCAAATTTTGAATGTCACCATAACAAAATCTCAAATAATTATAGACAACTATAATACCACATATTAGGAAATTTGGGATTGCAGAAGTGTGAGAGGATCAATAATTATTTGAGATAATAAACAAACACAACACTAAAAAAAGAGAAAATATAAAATACACAAGAGTTAACATGGTTTGGCGTAAGCCTACGTCCACGGGCGAAGGAGGAACAAACTCACTAATCAACCAAATATACAAGAAAAAAGTATAGAGACAAACACTCAATCTTTAGCCCCAATTACACCCAATCAAGCTCTCTAGTTGGCACACGTGCGGAACAAAAGGCATTCACGGTGTCTCTACAACACTTAACGCATATACATGTAGCCTTATTTATAAAGGATATAAAATCTTACTTGATCAAGGATTCTCTTTAATATAGGAACCTATTCAATATAAGTGATAAGAATTTAATTCCCAAATAAGAGTTTAATTCTTAAATAAGAGTCAAATCTTTTTGGAGAAGGATTTCCTTGATTTAGCCACCAAGTATATGCCAAAAAAGCATTCCTTTGCATTACACGGCCGTATTTCGACCCGTATTCACTTTTGGGCTAAATGTACTATTTCAACACACCCTGAGACATACTCGTGTTGTTGCCCGTATTGTTGCCTCTGGACAAAATTACAGCCTTCAACGCACCCTGCAACACATCCGTGTCTCATGCCATATCTACCTCCAACATGTATATAATACACAATAACGTCCAAAATACTTGCAATAATGATGTCATAAGCTAAATTCAAGTCACAAATTAACAAGGGATAATATAGTCTAAACATGAAAGAAATTTAAATTAGTTATTAGCTGATGGGAAAAAGTTTCAAAATGAAGTTGATCAAATCTGTAGCTGCTTTGAATAAAAACAGCTATTAGCTGTTGATTTGGGAATCTCACCAAATAGCTAAATTTTAGTTGATTGATAAAAAAATCTCTATCATGTACCTCAATTAGATAAATCAAACACCCCAACAAATTTAAACATAGCTACACTTATTACCATTTATATAATAAGAATAAAATTATTTTTAAATTTACTAATAGAAAGTTCAAATATTAAAAAAATGGTGAATTAAAATAGATTCATCTAAATTTTTTAAATGAATGTACTTATAATTGTAACCTAATTGTATAAAACTGCCCTTAAATATGTAGATGATATTTTAATCAAATTAACTTGGTTAGGTAAAAAAAATAAAAAAAATCAAATTGAAATAAAGTTCTCATGTATTAAGATTCTATTTTATTACTATAATTACTATCTATCAATATACATTAAATCCGGACTTATCACAGTTTCATATATAAGTTTTTTTCTCCACTCTTATTTATTTTTTTTATTAAATTAATTAATGCTATTTTTGAAAAAAAATTGGTTATATTGTCTAGAACATATAAAAAATTATATAAATTTATTAAGTATGAATAAGCAAATAAGAGTATAAAATTGATTGTTTACTTTAAATATCTTTTTTATTTTCACCTCTATTCCTTTATTTATGTTGTGAAAAATTCTACTCAATTAAACCAATCAATAAACATGTCAAAAATAAAACTATAAATCCAAAAAATTAAGAACACACAAGATTTATGTGATTTGACTCTTGATTGCCTATATTTACAGAGAGATACCAATTTTTCACTATATGAGACAAAATCACAGCACAACAAATTGAAATTCCCTTGAGTTGATTAAACTCAAACCCACAATTTTTGTATCACCCTCTCATATAAACTTGAAGAATGCACACTCCTTTCCACCTTTCTAGAAATCTTAGAAAACCTCTCTATAAATCATATAGAAATCACCCTTCTAGAACCCCTATAAGAAAACACCCGTCTACAAACCCTAGAGGAAAATCTCTCTAAAAACCTTAGAGAAAAATACAAGAAACTCACACACCGATAATTTCTGAAGTCTCAAGCCCCTCTGAATGTTAATCTTGTTGGAGAATATATCCCACATTAAATAAAGTGGCTTATAGGTAGTGTAGATTGAGTCTTAACACAAGCCTATTGGTTTTGTGTACATGGGCTCAACTCCATTTATAAATCCACATGTGTGCATATATGGCCAACACTCTCGAGGCTTGTCAATTATTCTTAAATAATATTATTTAACATTATATTTATAATAAATATAATTCAACTCAGCAATGTTCATCTTTAATCTTTTATTAATTATCATTGCAAAATATATGTTAGAATTTTTTTCTTTTAAAATGAAATGAGTATCTTTTTACTTTTAGGTGGAAATAATAGTATTTTTTATAAAATTATTATTTTGAAACATGTTATGCTAATGTTTTTTTTATGCATATACCACATTTTTATTGATTTTTATTTGAATTTTCGTTATTTATAAATAATTGTGTATATGTATTTTCATTTTTTATTCAACTTCATTAGCACTTAACTATTTTATTATGAGATTTTTACTAATAATTATTTTTGACCCTTATAGTTTTGTTAATTAAATTAATTTTGATTATTTTTAGTAGATGTTATCAAAATTTGTCATTACAATTAAGTTATATTAACATTTTAAATATTTTTAATTTTTTATCGTGATTTTAGCATTTTTAATATCAATATTTTTTAATAATTATGTATCACTTTTTTACTATTTTTTAACTTAATACTTTTCTCTTTTAAAAATATTTTATTTACAATAAAAATATTAAAATTATTATCACAATTAATCAATAAATAATTTAAAATTAATTAAATTAAATTTGATTATTTTCTGAATAAATAATTTTTTTTTATAAAATTTGTCACTAGAAATTACTTTTTAAAATAGTTTTAACATTATTTTTCCTTTTTTCTCTAGTTATACAACACTTTTTTAATAACTTTATTTTAAACATTTTTTAATTTTAAAATATATTGCTAAAAAAATTATGTATTATTTTTATCTTATGCTTTTAATTAATAATTAGATAATAAAATGATTTAAATTATTATTTTTATTTATTTTTATTAAAATTTAACAAAACTTTTTGCCATAAATTGATTTTTAATATTTTCAATACTAAATTTCTCTTTTATGAGTGATCATACAATAGTTTTCTAATAAATTTTAATTTTAGTATTTTCTTATTAAAAAATTCTTTTATATTATTTTCAAATTATGATAACAATTTTACTTTTTATTAAATTTTTGTAAAATTTCTAAAACTATGCTATTTATTTAGTCCATATTAGTCAAAAAGAAAGTTCACCTAATTAGAATAGGAAATACAATTTAATTTAAATTAGATTTAAAATAAAATAGCAAGTTAACCTTATTAAAATAGGAAGTACAAATTCAATTCAATTATAATTATAATTAAAATTTTAATTAAATTAATTTTAAATTTTAAATTACTAAATTACCGTACTCGTATACAATAAGTAATAAAGACGTTTTAATAATTTTACATGTCCTCCCTTCTCCCACTTCTCTCTCTCGTACATTTATATATATTGTAGATGTATTTTCTTATTAAATAATGATTGTTTATCTTTAAAAAATTGTTGTATCTTAAATAAATGAAATTGTACCTAATTAGTAAATGATTAAATTGACTCCTTATAACAAAAATTAAAAAGAGTTTAACAATAAATTTGCACATATTTTTTTTTTCATAAGATATATCGGTTATCAGTTAAGTTCTTTAATTAGATGATAAGTCGTAAAACAAAATTTTTTTTGATGCAAACATATATACACACATATATTTTGTTGTTCTAATGTAAATTAATGCAGGTGGAATATTGGTGCTACGGACCAATTGCCAGATTATATGAAGGATCTCTACAAAGCAATTATGAATCTGTTCGATGAAACAGAAAATGCATGCAAGGAAGGAAGATCTTATTGGGCATTTTATGTGAAGGAATTAGTAAGATTGTGTGATGGCCATTTATAATTATTAATTAGTGTTTACTTTTGCTATGACCAACATTTATTAACAGTCAATTATTATTTAATTAGATGAAAGAATCATTCAGCGGCTACCATCTTGAGGCACAATGGTTTCATGATGGGTACGTGCCAACCTTTGGGGAGTATATGCTCACTGGATCTGTCACATTCGGATATCTTGTCTCTGCAACACCCTGTTTCGTTGGAATGGAAAAGATTGCGGGCATCAAAGAATTTGAGTGGCTAAGAAGTAATCCAAAAATTGTTAAAGCAGCCATGTTCATTGGACGTCTGCAGAATGACTTGAATAGCTACGAGGTACTGTTGTCTTATAAATTACTGTTTTTATTTCATTGTATGAAACTATTGGAAATCCGAATGATCTCACATTTTAAAAAAATATAAAGAATTAAGATGATATATAAGTGATGTAAATTAAATCTTAACGTCAAAACAAATTGTGCGTCAACACGTTCAGTTTTCTGTAGAGTTTCTACAAGTCTCATATATATATTTATATATATTGTATACATTTGAAGGATGAGCAAAAGAAGGGGGACTGTGCTACTGCCATAGAGTGCTACATGAAAGAACAAAATGTCTCAAGAGAAAAGGCAGTTGAAGCGATTCGAAAAATGTGTGCCAATGGATGGAAAGACATTAATGAGGAATGGATGAAGCCAACTGCTGTTTCAAGGCCTATCCTTGAAGTTTTAATCAACCTTGTTCGCACAACAGAGGTTATTTATAGGTTTGATGATGCTTACACTTACGCATCAACTATAAAACCTGAAGTCACCTCATTGTTCATCGATCCAATTCCAATATAAAAGTAATTTAATGCAGTGTTTGCAGGTTTGATGTTGTTTATCTTTCGAGAAAAGTGTGAGATGTAATAAAATAAGCTGAGTCTAGGACAGTACTCTTATTATAAGAATATAACTAGGACCCTCTCATAATAACTTAGTTCATCTTATGAATCAGGTGGTACTACATATTTATGCTTTCGAGTGTCTGTTAATTTCTTAATACGTATGTGCTTGTAATGAATCAGAATGTACCTTCATTTGTAATCTTTTTTAATAAATCGTGCACTTGTGTTTGTTCTTGTTCAATGTTGGAAAATTTATATACAAAATGAATAATAAATATTTATTAAAACAATTAAAAAATTATAAAAATGTTTCATCAAACTTAATATATAAATTGATACACGTGATTGAGTTAATACATGTTTATAAACTATTTTTATATACAAATATTTTGAAATGATATAGTAGAAAATCTATTAAGAGTAATTATTTTTAATAATTTCATATAAACTTTCTAATTAGTAATTGGCAGAATTATAGTTTTATTAATTTTATAAAAAGTTACTTCAATAATTATATCATGTTCATTAATATTGGATAATTTACTAATTTAACATGTAATTTAAAGTAATACATATCATTTTAATTGTTTAAAGTAAAAAAAAAAATGCAATCATTAATCAGATTATTTCAAATAATAAAAAGAATAATACTAAGTTTGTAAAAAGCATTTACACATAATATTATAATAGTTACAATCTAAATTCATCTTTAATGATAAATTTATAATATAATTTATTTTCTTAATAATAATAATAATAATAATAATAATAATAATAATAATAGTAATAATAATAATAATAATAATAATAATAATAATAATAAGTATTTATTATTAAAACAATTTATTTTCTTTATATATTATATATTAGAGTGTAAAAATAAAAATTTTAATAAAAAAATTAGCAGTAAATAAATAATGATAAAAAATTATTAACACAACTAGAATTTAACAAATTAGCGACGGACATTTTCTATTGCTAAATGAATAAAATCCGTCGCTAATAGTAATTAGCAACGGATTACCGACGGATTAAAACATGTGTCGCTAATAATTACTGACAGATTTTAACATTCCGTCGGTAATTTTCGTCGCTAATTTAGATTTTTCGTCGGTAAATTAGTCGAGTTGTCTGATTTATTAGTCGGCTTTTACCGACATATTTTATTATTTACCGACGGATTTTTCCGTCGCTTCGATAATTTCTGGCATTACATTAGCGACGGACATTTTCTGTTGCTAAATGAATAAAATCCGTCGCTAATAGTAATTAGCAATGGATTACCGACGGATTAAAACACGTGTCGCTAATAATTACCGACATATTTTAACATTCCGTCGCTAATTTAGATTTTTCGTCGGTAAATTAGTCGAGTTGTCTGATTTATTAGTCGGCTTTTACCGACGGATTTTATTGTTTACCGACGGATTTTTCCGTCGCTTCGGTAATTTCTGGCATTAGATTAGCAACGGATTTCTTATTCCGTCGCTAATTTTAATATTTGTTTTTAGTTTTTTCTTTATTCATCTCTAATTATTATTATTATTATTATTATTATTATTATTATTATTATTATTATTATTATTATTATTATTATTATTACTGCTTTTTGCCAAAAGCTAATTTCAAAAAATCAAATATTAATAATAATACAATTATTATTTCATTAATAAAATAAATTTACATGAGTTCAAATTTAAAAAATACTACAAAAATAATATAATCATCCTTAAATGACTTCAACTAATTACTAATACATATAATTACAACATATAAACTTGTATAAGCACAATTAAGGGATAATGGTCCATTTTATCCAGAACTATAGGCTAATTTTCTTAATTATCCTATCCTTTAAAAATTATCAATTTATATAGTGAACTTTTCGATTTGTTTCCAATTTATCCTAATTTCAAATGACATGTGGAATTGCTAATGTGGAATGATGACGTGGCTTAATTTTGCTGACTGTCACTACAACAAAAATAAGAATTTGAGACGCACGTAAAATGTCACTAATAACTATCCGAGACGAAAATAAAACGTCTCGACGTGCGTCGCTATAGCAACGTCGCAAATAGTATTTAGAGACGAAAATCACAAAATGTCTCTAAAACGTTACATATTGAGACGAAAAAAAACATCTCTAAAAATCTAAGTCAAGCCAAACCAAGCCGAGTTGATCCCTAATAGAGAAAAAAAAAACGTCTCTAAAACTATTATTTTGGGACAATTTTTCTTTCATCTCAAATAATCAATATTTCATTTATTCTATTATTTTTATTCCTTATAATTAATTTATTTTTTTTGTGTTTTGTGCGAAAATAATTTCAAAAATTAAATATTAATAATAATACAATTATTATTTCAATAATAAAATAAATTTACATGAGTGCAAGTTTAATAAATACTACAAAAATAATATAATCTACCCTTAAATGACTTTAACTAATTACTAATAAATATAATTACA
>CATIWO010294121.1:0-10663 GCA_949673435.1 Macaranga tanarius
CTTCACTAGTTCCAATTCATTTTGAAGGAATCTTAGAAACTATAGATCTTCCTCTCAGATAAACCTATAATTAATTGGAGATTAATTAACACTAAGTTCACTGGCTCTCACCAACCTAATGCCTTTTAATACCAATTTTAAACACAACCTTAAATTAATATTAATCCACTTAATTGTCTCTTAACTAATCAAGCAATCAATAGGTCATTGCCTATTCCTATAGAACCTATCTCTCGATTAAGCTTGTAGTGTCAATTCAATTCTAGAGTGATTAGTCTTCAAATGACATTAAGTACAACAATAACCAATGAATTCAGATCTAGTAACCTAACAATAATCACAATAAGCACATGGTCAATTCAGAATAAAAATCCTAAAAAGGATTTAGCTACTCATGTTAAAACTAAAAGAAAATAAGGAAGGAATGAAAATCAATCTGAACATTATAACTATTAAATAAAAGTGAGATACAAGAAAAACCCCCTTCCAAATGATGTAAGGAAGCCTTACTCTTCTAACTTCAAGCCAAGTATCACCTCTACTAAGCAAAATAAATGAAAAATATATTTTGTAGAACTTGGAGAATAGAAAACTAAAAACAAAACTAAAAATTTCCTAATAAAAGCTCTCTAAATGAAAAACAAATGGTTCTATTTAAAGGACCAAGTTTTCTAGTGAAAAAAGTCATTTAAACTCTTCCAAACTCTATCTAAACATAGGCTTAAAAGATGAGCTTCTATCTATCCAAACTTTAGCTTAAAATCCACTTTTGAATGGCTGCCATATCATTATGCATGGGTACGTAACAATTGGACACGCCCATGCATCAAAATAACTCTGAAATAGCAAAATTCAGGCATGGGCGTGCACTGGCACATGGGTGTGCGCATGGTTATGTTCTCTGTGACTAGTTCTTCTTCAATTTAGGCATGGGCAAGCACATGGTCATGCACTGGCATATGGGCGTGCACATGGCCATGTGCACTGGTGTAAAACTGACTTCCAACTTTAAGCTTTAATCTTATCCTTATCTTTAAGCCCTATCTCCATCTCTTCTCAAATGCATCCTACAACAACAAACTAAACAAAAGTTACTTATTTAACATAAAAAATACTTAAATTAAAATAAAATAACAAAACTAACTAAATTAACTAAAACCTAACTAAACAATGCAATTCTAAACTAAATATGTAATAAAATAAAGTGCTAAACATATGCATATTTCACACTCATCATTAATCTTAGATACAGAAGAGAAAGGTTTGAAGAATAAAGTGATTCCATTGGTTAAGGTGTTATGGAGTAATCATTCTAAGTAGGAAACAACATGGGAGAGAGAAAAAGATAAATGGATTCAATATCCCCATTTATTTTTCTCATAGGTATGTAAATTTTAATGATAAAATTTCTTAAGAGGGAGAGAATTGTAATATCCTGCTCTAGAGGTTAACTTTCTAATAATAGTTAATAGGATTAGAAAATAAGTTTGAGGACCTATTAGGTTATTGAGAGTTAATAGAAGGGCTAAATGGTTATTTGTTTTGAAAAAAAAAGGTACTGTTGCATCTCCTCTTCCTTACATTTTTTTCATGTTTCATATCAACACTTTCTTTCTTTCTTTCTTACTTCTTCTCAAATTCTTATCATTCAATTAATTTTAATTACTCTTTAATCTTTTTATCTTCCAAATTTGAGCTTGTGTTGAATTCAAGCATTTTGAGGTAAATGAATTTATTATTGTTTTAATTCTAAACTTTTAATTTTTTTTAGAATTGCATGTTATAATTGTTTTGATTAGTTTAAAACTTTTAGTTAGGCTAGAATAAATTATTTATAAGTGTAATTCTCTTTAGGATGTTGTGTTGGTAGTGGAAATGATAAAAAATGTGCAAAAATAGAGGTTTTTAGTGCTGCAATTTGTCTGTATGCTGATCAGGCGATGCCTCAACATTGAGGAGGTGCCTCAGTGTACTGAGGCGGCACCTCAGTGTACTGAAAAGGCACCTCAGTGGCCTTCTAACTCCTTTAAACCTTTTTAGAAGTTTTTTCAAACTGTTTGTAGGGTTATAGACCATACGAACCTGCCATATATCAACTAGGTTATGTAGAATTTAGATAGCAAGCTCATAGTCTTAAGATTTTGCTTCTTAAATGTTAGGAGCAGCGTCAGTCGCAGCTGTAGAATATAGGATAAAGCCAGCTAGCTAGTTCTTTAGTTCAGCAAGCTTAGGTGAGTGGCTAAACCTATAACTTTAGTTTCTGAAAATAAATGTCTAAAAATGTTGAAGAATATAAAACGTTTTTCTATGATTTAGCTGATGTTTCCTTATAAATAGTTTTCTATCAAATATTAAGTTACTATTATTATTTTATACATTACTTAGTTTATGTAACAAAAATTGGGAAAATATAGCAATATATTTATTAGTGATATAATTGAAGCAATTTAAAGCAAGAATCTGTTTGTTATTGTTATTTTATGAAATGATTGTTCTCAGTATTATATTGATACTAGCATCAACTAAAGATTCAGCTATTATACTTTATTAGTAGTCTGATAAATGTGAAGGTTTGATTTATAAATAAATTTATACACTCGTGATATGTATCCTTTAAATTACACCATCATGACTAGTATCTTATCTTAGCATTATATATATTTATATCAGTAATATTACTTAGTAACTGTTTTGGGGATAATGCTTGGCTGTATATATATCCTTGGGGGTATACAATCGAGTGGTTAGCTCTTGGAGGCAGCTTTTAGCATGCGTTTGAGCAGCATTATATATATACACTTGGGTTGCTCATCATCATCAAGTGCCCAATGTGTCAACAATCTAGTATAATCTTTTGGTTATATATTAAATGAGTGTATGGATTAAAATTAGAAATAAGTACAAATAAGTACCCTGTGGTTTAAGAGTTTTCGTATCAGGGGTCTATAGTTTTTTTTTGACATTTCAGTGCATGTGGTTTCATATTTATAGCACTTAGGTGACAAATTTTATTACAACTCATTATTTTTCTCTCCTCAAACATCCAAAAATTAAATTTTGAATACAATTTGATAGAGGAGAAAAAAATAAGTCTATCCATGGCAATTTTAAGTGATAATAGTAATAGAAAAAACTAAAATAATTAAAATAATTATTTTCATATTTTTATTTTTAAAAAAAGATTCTAAACATTATAGACAATGCCATTATTGTTAAATCCTTATTAAAATTATAAGGATTTGATCAAAATTAAAAATCATGCTTTTTAGATGCTGGAAGAGGGAGAATTTACAACTTGTAACAAATTTTATCACCTAAGTGCTAGAAATATGAAACCACAATGTACTAAAGTATAACAAAAAAAGCCACAAGTCCTCAATGGTAAAATACTTAAACCACAAAGAACTTATTTGTCTTTATCCCTTAAAATTATTATGAATGCTTTCTCTCAGTTTTATAGCAATCGTATAGCTAAATCGATACAATATTTCAATTACCAGCAAGTTAGCTTATTAATAAATCATAAGTTTTATTTCAACGGCTTTATAATTTTTTATCAAAGTAGTTCTTATATATATATATATATATATATATATATATATATATATATATATATATATATATATATATATATAGCTATTTCAGAAGGTAGCTAATGTTCCCACTTTATTGTAATGTAACCACTCACAAAGTATTTTTTTTATACTCACCCCCTTTTTATTTAAAAATTTTTATAGATCCTTTGGAGTAGCAACAATAGACTGTAGGAACTAGCTTTGTTTGTCTCATTCTGGTGTCTAATGGAGGTTGAGCCAATCTTTTCAGTGTTTTATCCTTTGATTATATTTAATATTACCTTAATATGTATCTGACGGACTTGTATTCAAATAGTTAAGGATGTTTAAAGGAGATTTTGATATGTATTAATATATCAGTATTTCCAGTTACATTGTTCTATTCACAGTATTAGCACAACAGCTAGCCAGCCAGTCACGCCTGCTCCATAGCTAGCGGAGTGGGTATGACATATATATTCATGAAATAAAATAAAAATTCATGAATTGGAAAAAATTCATTAACACTCATAATACCACAATTACAAATCTAGAAATAAAAAGAGAAATTTGACATCTACTCGTTACAATTCTTGATGATTTATGAGATGGTGGGTTTTCAACTTTGAATGGTGGGCTAGAGAATAATATTTTATTTTTACCATTAACTAGTAGATTAAAAAATAAAAAAAAGATGGAAGAGTGGGGCTTTATAAAAAAATATAGTTATTGTGGTGGACAAAATTTTTCTGAATTAGAAAATTTATGGATTTACTCACTTTCAAGAAAGATATAAAAAATTTTCTTGAATATATCAATCTATTATTAGAAGAGTTAATTTTGTAAATCTTGTTATGGTTGCAGTTCGGGTTGGGAGAAGCGATGAAGAGAAGGTAATAAGAGAAAAAAGAAGAATGTATAAGTTAAAAAAAGAAACCATATATATGAAATGCGTATAGGTTACCATTAAAAACAATAAGTCACCATAATTTTGGAACTTTTTGGTCAAAAACAGTGCACCGTAATATTTTACCTAAAAAAAAGGCGAGTATAACTGCCAAATGGCAGTTGCCTCTAACATTAAAAGAATAACTGCTACTGCAGTTATTCCTATAAAAAGGGATATATGCAAAGTATGTAAAATAAAAATAAGAGACAAAAGAAGAATACTAGAAAAAAATATCTCTATAAAGCTCTTTTCATTAATAGACAAACTAAAAAATAAATAGGGTTGTGGATTATGGTGTTATTCCTTTATGATTAACACTTGATCTAGTATTTATAAACATATATACTTGTGGAATCATCAAGAGATATATGATCCTAACTTGTTTATCCTTTTAATTTTGTATTTCAACATTAGTATCAGAACATTAATGATAATTCCCATGTTAATTGTGAACTAATTTTGTTTTTCATGGCATGAAATTGTTGATTTTTTGTGTTTATTAATATGGTTAATGCATTACCTTCGTGCTTATTTTCTAAATTATATATTGAGTTTTATGCCATGGTTTTTATATATATTTATAGTTTATAATGCGAGCTTTAAATTAATATAAAGAACATTAAATTTGGTTAAGTGTACATATAATTATGAATAATCAAGCCCCTTAAGAATTCAAATTCTAGAAAACTTTCATATTTAGAAAAATTGGAGGTTAAATTTGAAGTGAGTTTTATACTCATAGATTGAGAGTTTGTAACTCAAGCCCACATGTATAGGTCTGTGAATTGAAATCTACTTATGCCATTATACTCAAAACAATCGAAAAGGGGGGAGGGGGCAGAAAAATTTCAGAGATAGAATTATACTTTAAGGAGGCATGTGGCCTACATGCGCCACCGTCTAAGAGTGGACAAGAAACATTTGCTAGCCTAACAAATCACTAGCAGCCCTACATGCTATGGTGGCACATTAGGGAGTGTGAAGACCCTTTGGGCAGCCATTTTTTGGTGCATTACCATCACTGGACTCTAAAAATTTAGAAGAATCTTTATGTATATTAAAATATATTTTTTGCAATACTAAATTTATTTATTTTTTAATTTTCTTTTTGATAAAAATAAAATTCAAAATAAAATTATTTTGATTTAGAAAAATTATGAAAAAATGTTAATAATTTTCTATAAATTGTAATTGAAGGAGTTGAGGCCTACTGTGAGAAAATTAATTTTTTAATTGTAAAAATTAATTTTTGATTCATTTTAATAAATAAAATATAATCTTTCATGAATTTTTATTGAAAAATTCATGATAAATTATATTTTATTTATTAAAATGAATCAAAAATTAATAAAATTCATGATAAATTGCATATTTATTTGAAAATTATGATTTTATTCTTGAAAATTTTGTAAAATTGAGAAGTACCCCTATGTGTATATTTAATAGGGATAAATATAATTTTGTGCCATATGGTTTCACCTTTTGGCAAAATTAGTTTGTACTTTTTTTTTTGTTTTTTAAATTTATACTTTAATACCCTTCTAACAATTATTGTTTAAAATATATACTTTAATATTAAAATAATATGGATTTTTAATACTATAATTATATAATGAGTGATTTATCATTCAACTAACTGTAATTAATTCACAAAAAATCAAGTTTAGTTTTTTTTAAATTTTTTTATGAATAAAAAGAAATAATTTTTAAAATAAATTTATAATATTTTTAAAAATAACCAATTAGTTAAATATATCAGAAATCATATATAGAATAAATTTATCATTGAAATTTAATATTATATCAATGTTTTCTTATAAAATAATGATGATATTAATTAGAAGGGTAGTAAAATTAAAAAAAAAATAAATGTCAAAAAAACACCACATGACTAGTTTTGCCAAACGATAAAACCACAGGGTACAAAGTTGTAATTATCCCTATTTAATATGCAATTGTCTTGAGTTCTAATTTGAACCTATATATATTTTTCTATATGAGTTAGCTTAAGATTTATTAACTATTTAATATTTTTCTTTATTCTTTCGTCAATGTGTTTAATGATTATGGTGCTCTTGAAGAGAATATGGCAACTTAGAGACTATAAAAAGTTTAAAAGAAATAGATCTCATCCTTATCGAACTGGTACAATTAGTACTCATATAGTTTGTAGAACTATAGAACAAAGAGAAAGATGGTTGAAAGAGAATCTTGTTATATATAGAATGAAGTCTGAGCATATGCTCATTAAACACGTTAAACTTGTTAAATATATGCTTTAATAAATAACTCATAAGAGCCAAATATTAAATGATGATTATAAGTATCATTCATTGTTAAATACAATATATTAGTGATGTACCTTAGGCCAATAGTATTATGGCCATATTATGACTTTGTCTATTTTGCATCATTATAATAAAGAGGCATTTTATTAAATTGACTCTATTGAATTCCATAAATGTTTAACTCTATTTAAGATCATCAAGTGTGTGACTTGATAGTAGAACTCTTAGATGGTAAATGAGTTATATTCTAAATCTTCCCTAGTCGATCATTATTGTTGGAAAATAATGAATAAAGACTAGTATGAAGTTGACTGACGATCATGTTTTACTGATAATGTATACGAGATACAAAGTCAAGTCATAGGTATATAGGATGTACTGGATTGACCCACTATGAGAATACTACATGGATAATTGTCATAAGTTATTCTCATTTCACTGATATTATTGTAGTCCTCTGACCTGAGATCATCATAGAGTCCTGCATGATGAGTTTTATATTTTGACACATTCTAATGTTATCTTTAACAGGATGATATAATAGATTGTGATTGGATGTAAAATGAATCATGTGAGGAGTATGAGTGATCAAAAAGGAATTTGTATCTCACTAATCATGAGGAAGATATCTATGGGCCCCTCGATAAATTGGACTGAATATAAATGCATGGTCGTGCTTGAAATCAGTTGATAAGGAGTTATCAATTTTAGTTTAATTGAGATCGAGAAATAATGTGATTGAATTGTTAAGGATGACATAAACCATGACTTATGTTCAATCCAAGATATCATGTACAAAAGGACTGTAATATTGTTATTAAATATGTTGTGTCGGATTACTGATCTTTACATAACTTGGGTAGTCATAATGTCTTACTAGAGGCCACTTATAACTTATGGGCTACAAATGGATTGGAGGCCCATTGCCAACATTGTGTGAACCTACAGGGTCACACACATAGAACATGCCCAAAATGGATATTGGGCTTATCAGCCCAATAAGATAGTTTTCTCTCTCATATATATTTATTGATAATTTATTTATGACAATTGTTATCATAATTAAATGTAAATATATATATATATATATATATATATATATATATATATAGGATATAAATCCTTTTCGATAAAGTGGATAATGATATACCAAAATTAGTTTTGGTATTTGAGAAAGACTAATGAAACCATAGATGAGATATATACATATCATATAGGGTTGAAGAGTTACGTATCTTTTTTATTCATTCACAAATACACATATTCTTTAGAACGAAACGTAGAGAGAAAATTGAGAGGAAGGTGCTAGCACACCAACTTCATTTTAGGGTGTTCTGTTCGTGTGGATACTGGTATAGGACGCTACTCTTTGGCTACGTCTGTATTTCAATGGAAGATGATGAAAGGCTCGAGGTAGGGTGTCACTGGAGTGAACCTCCTCTCTTCCTTCCTATAATCTTACCATTGAACTCGTCTTGGTAAGATCTACACTCAATTAAATTGATTTAATCCGAACTACTTGGATCTTAGTGGGGGTTCTTAGGGTCAAAATTTTTATTTTTCACTGTGTGTTTATGACCCAGAACCCAACACAATATCCCTCGATTACCAACAAAATCTTATAGGTTTTAAGTTGATAGAACTAGATTTTGCGCTTCCACCTGATGATTTCCATCACATGTTAAATGAAAAATCTTTGTCTTATGAAATATTAGTTTACTTGTTTCTGGAGGAAAGCACTTGAAAAAAATTGAACAAGACCTCCAAACTTACTGTAAGTCAAAACCTTAGAGCTTTAAAAGGTTATAGCTTTAGTTTTTCTTAGTAGAATAAAATGGTCCCAAGTGTTATGGATAATAAAAAATTTGAAAATTTAATTCTAAGAAGAATTAAGTGTAATTAGTTGAAATAAATTCTTGTAAATTGTTTTGTACATATTATTATTTTATGTTTATGAAATTATATTTCATTATTTTTGTACTACGTAATAAAATATGTTTTATGTATATATTATGAAGTATTTGTCTAATTATATAAATTATTATGCTATTACTTCATAATATAGGCATTCTATGATCGGTAGGATTCATGAGAATTCTCATACAGAATTATAATTGGTGCAATTTAAATTAAATTATGTAATTTTGATGTTTGAGATTCAATGATGATTGAAAATATAGTGAACTTTCTTATGTAATCCATACAAAAATATCTTATAATTTAATTTGAAATTGTGACTCAATGATGTATATAAGTGATTACATTTATAATGTCTTTTTATAGTTTATGAATAAAATTATAGCATCCAAGAACATCATAGCTAGCTTAATAAGATTGAGAAATTGAATGGTGATAACTACAATATATGACACCTAAAAATGCGGTACATCCTTGAGGAGTAAGAAGTTTTGGAGGCTATCAATAATGTTATAGAGGAGCCTAACTCTGGTAAGAAAAATATGAGCAACGCACAATATAGGTGCAATGTGGCTACTTTTAATGCCTAGAAGAAGAAGGATTTCAATGTTAGAGAAATTCTCGTAAGTGCCATAAATGATGATTTGGTATATAAATACCGATAGTATCTAATTGTAAATGCAATGTAGGTCACTTTGAGAGAGAAGTTTAGAGGAACAACTATTTTTAAACTAAGGTACTTGACTATTACATTTAACACTTACAAGATAATCTCTAATAAGCCTATGAAACAATACTTAAGGGATATGTCAAACATGATCATGGAATTCAAAGCAGTTAGGCATAAGCTCACTAATGAACGACAAGTTCAAGTTGTTATTAAGTCTATCCTTAATAGTTGAGAACATATGAATGTGAATATAACTTATAATAAGAATATTCATACCTTTGCTGACATTACGCGCTACTTAGAATTAGAAGATGAACACCTTAAGGCTGGTAAGCCGAATACTCATGCATATATGGTTGAATCAAATTCCAAAAAGGCCTTGGGTTTTAAGCGTAAAAGGTTCAATAATAATTGAAAAGGCAAAGGTAAGGTGAGTGAGATCGGACATGGACTAAAAAAACAAGCATTTTAAATATGAAAGGGGAAAGTGCAGTGAAAGAGAGGATAAGACCAAAGTAACTTGTTACAATTGTAGTAACCTAGGTCATTAAGACTAAAAAGGCATCGTCTTATTTAACTTCTTCCATAAAAAGATATGTTTTTAAAATTTTTATTTTTAGTACTGTATTACTCAATGAAAGTCATCCTGTGTGAACTATAGACTTATGAGCCATCAACCAAGTAGCTAGAGATAGAATAAATTTATGGAATTTCATCAAATTCTAAATAGAACTCAATGGATTTATGTAGGAAATAATGCGAAAGCTAAAGTTAAAGGAATTGGCTTATACAAATTGGATTTGTAAGAAGGCTGAACCCTATAACTATATAATGTTCTTTACGGTCTTGATATTCGACAAAATTTGGTCTCTATGCTTACTTTGTTAAAGTTAGAATATGATTTATATTTTCTGGGTGAATGTGTTAATATTATAGCATCCAAGAACATTATAGCTAGCTTAATAAGAGTGAGAAAATGAATGGTGATAACTACAATATATGACACCTAAAAATGCAGTACATCCTTGAGGAGTAAGAAGATTTGGAGGCTATCAATAATGCTATGGAGGAGCTGATGAAGATAATTCTGCAAGTATACTAGTCAAGTTATAATATAGGATTATAAGTCCAAGTATCGTCCTATAGAGAAGAGATTAAGTATTAATTCACTTGATTAGCTTGCTTGTCTAAACGAATCAATTATTTATAATAGTAAGGTAATAAAAGAACTTAAAATTAAAACCATTGTAAATATCGAAATTAAAATAAATAATTATGTATACAA
>CATIWO010294144.1:0-15217 GCA_949673435.1 Macaranga tanarius
AATGATGGAATTCAAGTAGATCCAAGGAAGGTAGAAGTAGTTATGAATTGGGAAAGGCCTAAGATAGTCATTGAAATACGAAGCTTTTTGGGTTTTATAGGGTACTATCGAAGATTTGTTCAAAACTTTTCTAAGACAGCAACCCTATTGACTCATTTGACCCAAAAGAAGGCTAAGTTCATTTGGTCAGATGCGTGTGAAAATAACTTTCGAAAGCTTAAGGAGTGTTTGACCACAACACCGGTATTGGCTTTACCTTCGGGTAATGAAGGTTTTACAGTGTATTGTGATGCTTCCAAAGTTGGGTTGGAGTGTATTTTAATGCAAAATGGAAGGTTAATTGCTTATGCTTCTATACAACTAAAGAAACACGAGCAAAACTACCCCACTCATGATTTAGAGATGGCAACAGTAATTTTTACATTAAAAATTTTGAGGCATTATTTGTATGGAGCGACATGTGAGATCTTTACGGATCATAAGAGTTTAAAATATATTTTCCAATAAAGGAACTTTAATTTAAGGCAGAGGAGATGGATGAAACTGTTAAAGAATTATGATTGTTCTATTCAGTATCATTTAGAAAAAGCTAATATGGTAGCAGATGCCTTAAGTAGAAAGTCTTCAGGTAGTTTGGCTCATATTAGTGTGGAAAGGAGAGTTATGATTAAAGAGTTGCATGATATGATGGATCAAAAGGTATTCTTCTAGATTTTTAATGAAGGAGTGCTTTTGGCCAGTATTAGAGTTTGCTCCATGCTATTCGATAGGATTAAGGTAGCCCAAAGCTGAAATCCTAAGTTTCGAAAGATTATAAAAAATATCTATTGTGGATGTCCAATGGATTTTGCACTTGATGAAGAGGACTTCCTTAGACTCAATGGTAGATTATATGTTCCCGATATGGAGAACCTAAGGCAGGAAATTTTAGCAGAAGCTCATTATACTGCATATAATGTACATCCTAGTTTAACTAAGATGTACTAAGATATTAAGGGAATTTATTGGTGGAGAAGCATGAAGAAAGATGTGACAGTTTTTGTTTCTAAGTGTTTGACCTGTCAACAAGTGAAAGTGGAACATCAGAAGCCTTCAGGTGAGACGCAACCACTCCCAATTTCTGAATGGAAGTGGGAGAGGATCACTATAGACTTTGTAGTTGGACTATCTAGGTCCCAAAGGCAGTATAATTCTATTTGGGTGATTGTGGATAGATTGACCAAATCAACGTACTTCTTGCCAGTAAAAACTACTTATTCAGTGTCTAAGTTAGCACAGGTGTACATTAAATAGATTGTACATCTTCATGGAGTGCCAATATCTATTATCTCTAATAGGGGAGCACAGTTACATCCCAGTTTTGGAGAAAGTTATAAGAAGCTTTAGGTACTAGACTTGCTTTTAGTAATGCTTTCCATCCTCAAACTGATGGATAATCAAAAAGGACAATTCAGACTTTGGAGGATATACTTAGAATGAGTGTTCTTATTCTCGATGGTAGTTGGGATTGACATTTACCTTTGAAAGAGTTTGCATATAATAACACCTATCACAATAGTATTGGCATGACACCTTATGAGGCGTTGTATGGAAGAAAGTATAGATCACCCTTGTGTTGGGTTAAGATAGGAGGGAAATAACTGGAAGGTCCTAAGATAATTGAAGATACATATGAAAAGATTGCTTTGATTAAGAAGAGGTTGGAGACAGCCTTTAGTAGGCAAAAGAGTTATGCTGACCTGAAATATAAGAATGTGGAATTTTATGTAGAAGATTGTGTGTTTTTGAAGGTTTCTTCTATAAAAGGAGTAATGAGGTTTGGGAAAAAAGGGAAGTTGTCTCCAAGGTATGATGGATCCTTTGAGATAATTGAGAGAGTTAGAGCGGTAGCTTATCGCTTGACATTACCGCTAGATATGGCTCAAATTCGTCTGGTATTTCACATTTCTCAACTCCAAAGGTACATTTCAGACCCCTCGCATATTCTTTAGCAACAAGGTATGGAAGTGAGTGAGGACTTGACCTATGAAGAGGAGCCAATTGCCATTGTTGATTCGCAGGTTCAACAGTTGTGGTCTAAACCAATTCCTATGGTCATAGTGATATGGAGGAATGGTGGAGTGGAGAAATTCACTTGGAAAACTGAGAGTGAAATGCGTGAAACCTATCTTTACTTATTTTTCCCAGTGATTTTTATTATTGTTGTCATTTTATGTTAATTCTTAAAATTCGAGGACGAATTTTTATAAGGGGGGGGGGGGGGGGGAAGATTGTAACACCTCATAATTTTTCGTAAATTAAATATCAGTATTTTATTTAAATAATTGCACCTTTATGTTTAACTAAATTTTTTTTTTGTTCGAGTTTTAATAATTTATTTCCATTTCACAGTTAATTTAGTAAATGTATTTGCATATTTATGGGTGTATATATTTTTATGATACAATTGAAAATTTGAGTTTAATTTTAATAAAAATTATTTTAAGGAGGGATTTAAATTAATAAATTCCCACTTTTAATATATCTATATATATATATAATTTTGGCAAAAAGCCATTTTTTGTTTGTCTTTTCCTTTTCCTTTTCTTTTCCTTCTCCTTTTCCCCTTGCTTCTGCTGACTCACCTACTTGCCACCATCACTGACTGCCGCGACCACCACCACCACCGTAGCTCCTCCTCCTCGTTGTCGTCCACCCTCCAGCCGGCAACAACCTCTTTTTCTTCTTCTTCTCCATTTCGTTCAAGCTACCAGAAGGAGAAGGAGTCACCGCCGTCGCTGTCGCTGCCGTCTGCCTCATCCGTCGCTGCCAATCCATTCACCGACATCTAGGCATCATTTTCCCTCCGTCAATTTCTCCAATCGACGCCGGTAGCCACCTTAATTGGAGGTAATTGTGTTTTAGATTTTTTGATGTTTGAAGCTTTAATTGTGTGCTATAGAGTAAGAATTAGACTTTGATGTAGTTAAATAAAACGGAATTGGAGATGAGATCTTTCTGTTGATGTAGGATGTGTATTTTTCCATCACTGGCAGAATATTCCGGCAACAATGATGGAATATTCTGACGGTGGTCAGGAATTGGTTGTATTTTTAATAAATTTTAAAAATGATGAGGATTAATGTTTGTTTAGATGATTTTGTCTAATTCTCTATAGTTTGTAAATTAAAAATCTTGAAAGGTTTATGTCGGGTTATATATGTGTTGGAAATTTTGTTGTCTGACTGTAATTCTGAGTTTAATAATTCTATTGTTGATAAATAGTAATGGATTGAATATTTAGTATAATAATTGAGTTGAATGAAGTGTTTATTTTATGAATTGTGCTTGTGAGGCTTAGTTAAATTTAATTGTATTATGGTGGATAACTGAGCTCCAATTGAGATTGTTTATAAAAGTGTAGTTGTTTAATTGTAGGATTGGCCCTACTTTAGTAAGGAGATGTCTATATTTTAGAGGAAGTTCTGTCGAATTTTTGGTAGATTCCTCGTAAATTGTGTTTTTGTCATTATATGTGGGTTGAGTCTTTTCTAAAATTCTAGACAGTAGGAAATAGGTTCTGATATTATTTTATTATTTTTAAATATAGATTCTTCTGGAACAGGGTCATTGTCTCGAGGCCTAGTTAGGACTACACGTCAGTCAGGTAAGTTAATATCACTCGTCTGTTGCCAATAGCATATATATATATATTGATTTATATATATATATATATTGATTGATTTATTTATATATACACATATAAGTATAATTCATGATAACATCAAGCATTATTATATATTATTATTATTTAATATCTATATATGTGCATTATATATGCTTTTGCATCATGTGATGTGAAGTGTGAATGTTGTATATGAGTGTGATTGTGTGGAGATGGATGCTGTAGAACCTGCCACCTGATGGGCATTCATCATGATCAGGTGCGCACGGGTACTATATATATATATATATATATATATATATATATATATATTGATATATGATATATGATATGATTATGAGATCCATGATCATGCGGCTGACGGTGGGATATTTCCCATAGTCATGGACATTTTTATTGATATGTGATTTGGACGATTAAGTATGACCGGGCTGTGGTGAGTTATTCCATGCAGTCATGACCGGTGTGTTGGGGAGCTATCCTCGGCGGTCATTATTGGTATGAGAGAGCTTTAGGGCTATATGATATTTTATTAAGGACATGTTGGACAGTTGGTGAGCTATTCCCCGCAGCCGTCGAGGTGTAGAGTAATTATTATTATATTATTATTATTACTATTATGCTTTGGGTTCTATAGTTATTTCTCTCCACAATTATTGGTTGTTATCTTTAATTTGTGCTGTGTTGAGCATTGCATTTGCTTATGTATACTTTACAGAATTTTTATTATGTTAATTAATTTACTATTGGTAACTTATGTTTGATGTTTAACTTACTTAGTAAGGTCTGACTCCCCTCAATTATTTTTCAGGTCAGCAACCTCCTTCTCAACTTTGATAATTTAAGACTGCCCCTTTTGTTCTTCCAAGGCAGTCAATGTAATTTTTATTATATTTTGGACTTTTATCTAATCTAGATTCCGCAGTAACGTAGGTTGTGTTGGATGTGATATATTTAATAAATGTTGATTTTTATGATATTTTATGGATGATGGTTTTAAATTGATATGTTGTTTATATATGCATATTGAGATTTATTGTTGTGTGATGTGATTTCAATTATTATTTTTAGGCTTACGTTAGATGTGGAGCTTTAGTCTTCCATATCTCACATGTCGGTCATGTGCCCATTTTGGGTCGTGACATTAACAATGTAAAAACAAGTGTTTTTAAAACACTTTTGAAAAGAAATGAGGTTTTAATTTCATTAATTTTTCTTAATCTTAGAATGAAGAAAAATAAAAATATAAAATATAAAAGGTGAATATAAAATGAAATTTTTAAAAATGTATATTTTTAAATTAAGTTTAACTTTTGATTTAAAGTATTGTCAAAGATAATGTACGTGTTGAAAATCTAAACGATATTAAAAATTTATATTACAAATATCAAAGAATTAAATTAGTATACCCTGAAAATAAAAATTTAAATTATTTTATGTTTAAAATAGAAAAATTAAAATATTTTATTTACTAAAAATATCGATGCAATGCCTTTTTTTTTTTTTTAAATCTTCGTTCAAGTGATTAAATTATGCTAAGGAAGGACCAATTTATTCACCAAATGGAAAGTCAAAGATTTTATTTTTTTTTCCGAAAAAGAAAGAATTGCAAGTTCCAATTAGGTCAAACAAGGCGTTTAATTTACCCTTTATTATATCATCCAAACACATTACTTGTACTTATTTCGTTCGAGTGCAACTGGATTAGAAGCACAATCCACTAGTAAAGGTGAGCGAAAGCTAAACTGAAATAAAAATCAATAATTTCAGTTGAGTTTAATTGAACTTTATCTTTCAAAAAAAATAAAAAAAATAAAAAAATTTAGGTTTAAATTGAAAAATAAAAAGCCAAAATTTATTAATATACAAGTTCTTTATTTTCCTCTCTTGGCTGACAAAAAAAAAAGACATAAATTTGAAGAGGAAAAAAAAGTCGCGGAGAATAATGCGAAAGAATACATGAGGGAGATCAAGCAGGCGAAAGAGGATATAAATTAGGGTTTAGGATAACCTGAGGGACTAAAATGCCGATAGGACCCTTGTAAATGGTACTTTTTTTTTTTTTAATTAAAAATGGTGTCGATTTAACTAGGTGCTTCAAGCTTCCTGAAATTATGGCAAAATTGAAATTTTTCTGAAATAGAAATTGGTGGCAAAATTGTAAAATGGATCAAATCAAGGGGTAAGAATTTCACTATAGATAAACAACGAAATTCTTCAACCAGCTTTATATATATTAATACATTTCCGTAAAAAATCTAATAAAATACATGTGAATTGGTGGAAGAGAGTTTTTTTTTTTACTCTATATTACATCCAATATTAGGATTTATAACAATTAGTGTGTTAATTTTGATAAGGTTAAATATTTTAATGGTCACTTAACTTTGTACAAATTGAAATTTGGGTGCTAAATTTTAATTGATTTTTTTTAATAATTAAACTTTAATTTAAATATTATCGACAAATCACCTGATAGCATTTTATTGACATGGTAGTCGAACTTGAAATATTTAAAGAATATTCGCCACATTAACATACAAGTCAAATGTCAACTCATATTGATGACTGAAATGAAACCAATTGAAGTTTAGTATTTAAAATGAAATAATTGCAAAATTTGATAACTACCGATATATTTAACCTATTAATTAATCTTGTCAATAAATTAATTTGATTTATATTAAAAAAATCCATATCTAATAACTAAAAATATAAAAATATTATATTATCTTTTTATGAATAAATAAGTTATTTTAAAATAAAATTAAAATAATTGAAACAAAAATAAAATTTTAATATTTATAAAATCATAAAAAATTTAGATTACAAAAATAATAAATTTATAAAATATTATGAATTTTATATTGCAAATTGTAAAAATTTAAAATTCATAATTATATAATCGACAAAAATTGATTATGCAAATGTAAATTTTATTTTAATTCTAAATTGACATTATTCAAAATTATACATATAAATATTTTTAAATTAAAATTAAAATAATTGAATATTAAGATATTATATTATCAGCTTAAAATTTAAATTAATTATTATAAATAAAAATATTTTATATTTTTACTTTTTACCTTAATTAATTAAGTTAATAATATGAAAGTGAATAGCGTGGTTGTGGTGGATTGAGATGATGATGTGGAGAAGAAGGTGAAGGCAGTGGTAGGCAGAAAAAATCGAAAACTGATTAATTGAACTGAACAGTTCGATTTGGTTATGTATATGTTCGGTTTGATTTTGGTTTTTGATTCTAAAAAATTTAGTTAGTCAGTTCAATTTCGGTTTTGAGTTTCAAAAACCGAAAAAACCGAACCAACCAATTTATATATATATATATATATATATATATATATATATATATATATATATATATATTATAAAATATTAAATAAAATATATTAATTAGAAAAATTATATATAAATATTAAAATTAAAAATAAAAAAATATTTTTTTAGGTTATATAATTAAAGAATATACTTTAAAAATTATAAAATAAAAATTTTATTTAAAAAATTAAAATTAATTAATCGAAAAACCGATCGAACCGAGTTGATTCGGTTCAATTCAGTTTTTAATCTATGATCAGTTCGATTATAAATTTTTAGAAAATTCGGTTAATCAGTTTTTACTGGTTTGGTTCGGTTTTTAACCGAAACCGACCGTGCACACCCCACTGGTAGGGATTTGTGCCATTCAACAAATTTCCCTTTTTTTCAACTATTGTTGCCTGAAATTCGACAGGTCCTAGCTAGTGCAAGTTTGAGGATTTATACCATTTCTTTTGGTAAGCCTGGATTAGATGGACCGTTTCTTGGTTAAGGCTTTTTTTTTTTTTTTTTTTTCTTTGTTGGGTGGTGGCAGATGCAGTGGTGTGGGGACGGCAACGGAGGAGGTGGTGGTGGTGGATATGAGGTGGGTATTTGCTAATTGGATTTTTGTTCTTTTTGGAATTGGGAATATAAATAATTTTTGTTGAGAGTATAAATAAAAATAAAAATATTGAAAAATTAAAATAAAGATAATTTTTTTATATATAAATTGATATCTTTAACACTCCAAATTAATGGTTTAAAAAACAATCCAAGTTCACAATAGCATTATTTATAAATAATAATATACTAAGGGTAGTTTTGATATTTTATTTAAAATAACATTTCTTTTTAATGGAAAGAGGAAATAGTTTACAAGAATTAAACTTGAAGGGGCATTGTAATACTCGTACTCTTGAGCATACATTGGAAATTGTATATATAGTTAACCTGGGACTTAGGATTGAGCCGATGTTAGTACTTGGTTAAAAAGGAAGAATTTTCAAATTTTGATGACACTCAAATTAAGTAAAATTAAATGGAAATAAATAATATGAAGTCAAATTGAAGTAACGGATGAGGATCCAAGTGTCAAGAAAAAGGTATGGACTTAATTGAAAGGATTGCATGGCTTAAATGAAAGAATTGGAAGCTTGAGGATTTCTAGGTAACTCAACCAATTCATTAAGGGTCTAAATGGTTATTTTACAAGTTTTCTTATATATTAAGTCTAAGAACATCCACAATTCGTGAACTTATGTACATATACCTATATGTTACAAAGAAAAGAAAAGACAAATATATAAACATAGAAAAGGAGAAAACGAACTAGGAAGAACTCTTAATCTCTACTTGTTGGAGCTGGTTTTCTAAGAAGAGTTTGAAGGTTTAAATTCTTTTTTAGACCATAATCATCATTTTTAAAGGCTGTAGTGATTCATTTGGTAAGTAATTTGTGTGTTTTGATTGTTTTGAGTTAGGGTTTATGTACTACAGTTTTCGGGTTCTTAGTTCCTAAGATTTCAGTCTCTGTGTTTTCATCATAACTTGAGTTAGAAAGCTCTAAATTAAGTAAAGTTTGATTCAAGAGAAACTGCAAAGAGTTCCCTATAACTTTATTGTTTTAATTTTGAGCTAATTCTGCCTGTAGTATGATGTAATAAAACTGAACATTTTATTGCTCATTCTGTCAGTATAGCTTGAGCTGGTTGGATTCAGTTATCTATATCTCTCTCTATAAGTGATCAATTTAAGTGAAAATTTAAAGAATAAACTAGACACATATATCTAGTAGTGTTTAAAGTTTGAGCTTCAAATTCCTTGTCTATAATTTTCAAAAAGTTTTCAAATTTCATTCTAGAAGTTGTTCTTTTAGAATAATTAAACATATTTTGTAGAATTGAGCATGTTAGCATATTTTTGCATATCTCTTGGGGGCTGCATGATTAGGCAGCATATAGACTCATTATATTGATGATTTTTTAGTGTAATTATATGTGTTAGGTACTGCAAAGGCCACACTATTAGAAATTACCAATTTAGCGACAGAAAAATCCGTCGCTAAATTTATGAAATCTGTCGCTAATACTGATTAGAGACGGATTACCGACGGATACTAATCCATCGGTAAAACACACGTCGCTAATTATTATCGACGGATTTTGAATATCCGTCGGTAAATTAGCGACGAAAACTCCATCGGCAATTTCTTATTTTACCATTGGTAAATAGGTCCAGTCATTTGACATATTAGTCGGATATTACTGACGGATTTTATTTCTTTATCGACGTAAAATATCTGTCGGTAAATACGACAGATATTTTCCGTCGGTACTGACAGATATTTTACGTCGGTAATATTACAATTATCGACGGATAATTCCATCGCTAATTAGCGATGAAAATTATTTCGTCGGTAATTTTGGTGGAATATACTGATAGATTTAGTAATTACCGATGAAATAGTTTTCGTCGGTAATTTTGGCACAAAATTAGTGACAGATTTCTATTTTTGTCGCTAATTTTAATAGGTTTTTTTTAGGTTATTCACTTATAAATTTTAAATTGTATAAACATTCTTTATAATTTAAATAGAAATAAAATAATCGTATTAAAAAACATAAATAAATACATTTGAAATACAAATTTAACATGATAATAAAGTAATATTATATGAAAAAAGCATATAATTTATAAACAATTTCAAACATGTGTTACATAAACAGTATCAAAACCTACTAGTCCGTAAAATTTTGTGGTATGATCTGGACCAAGATCACCCTCAGCATCTAAAGGAGCTGTGTGTGAAGCTGGAGATGGAGATGAGTGTGGAGGTACAGGAGGTCGCATACCAGAACTGTGTGCCCACCTCGTCAAATTCTCCAGCTCTCATCGGATATGGCCAACCTGCTGATCATACTTATGGCGAAGCTCAGAGTGCTGCTGATCATACTCACGATGAAGCTCAGAGTGAACAACGTCTAATCTACTCTGCACAGACCTCTCAACCGCCTCATCAAAAGCAGACTGAGAAGGAAACAACTCCTGCATCGAGGATGTCACACCGGTAGTACGGGAACTGCTCGTATAGTAAGTTGACACTAAAGATCCAATACCGTACACTCGTTATTTTTATTTTCCTTTAGTTGCTTGAAGGAAAATATAGTTCTCATCAACTTCAGATGCCTCTCCTCCCTCCTCTGCTGGTTGCGAAGCTGCAGCCACCATCTATTCGGAACGTGCCTAAATCAAATGATAAAAACTTTATATATTATCATATTATGTAATATGTGCACAAACTACTTACATAAGTACATTATTTATTTATGGCCACAGAACATGATACAAAACTCAGGGAAAATATTTTTGAACTTACATTAATAGTCTCTGACCCTAACATTCTTCACCTTAAACTTCTCCTAGTAGAAGTCAATCTGATCCTGACTAAGTGCTGCCCACTGCCACCCTCTGCATACCAACATCGCTTAAAAATCTGTGTGCAAATCCTCGAAACTCTGCAGCTTGGCTCTAATCGATTTCTACATTTATATTACAACATAAAATAATATTATACACATGATAAAGACAATTAATACTCTAATCATTCAACTCAAAATATACCATTTACATTCACTATTCAGAGAAATATAACAAATAAACCTTTAGTTATTGTAGCAAACATAAAAATATTCACAAGTTCATAAACTTGTCTTAATACTTTCATTTTTAACAATGTTTACACAATTAAAAAAAAACTTCCATACTATTGTAATTAATATCACATCAATACACATGTATCGTCTACTTTAATATCAATTGTACCTTCATGTATCAAGTTCTACAATAATACGATCCCTAGTTGGAGGTGGCTCTGCTTCTTCCTCTGGCTGATTTAGTTCCTCTTCCTCTGATGGGTAATGCTCCTGTGGAAGATGTGCAGATGAAGCTGAGGGTGCCATGGCACTAGATGAAGACATCACAGTAGCAGCAGATGGTGAACTATACTGAGGATCTCCCCATCCTTTAGTGCGACCTCTGGCAGCTGTCTCTCTTCCTGCTCGATCTCGTTCAGGATGCCTCATATCTAAAAAAACATAATCCAAAGTTAGATAATAAGAGATTAGAAAATTGATATCATATATATTCCAATATTAATGCAACAAAAATAATAATATATAATGGACATATGCATAAGATTAACATAAATACATTGATTATTTTTTCAATATCTTTTTTAGTACATAACTTTAACATCAAATTACAAATAATTATTGTAAATGACAATCACTCATCGTCTATCTCTTCCAGTGCAATTTCCTCATCTCTATCTTCTGATGATGTTTCATACTCAAAATCTTCTTCTTCATTCTCTTCTTCATCTATAGCCTCCTATTGGCCACTTAGATCAACTAAATTTGCTTGATCATCTGTAATGTGAACATCAACTCTTACATTTGATATGTTATCATTTTGAAATGGAGGAACAACACTTGAAGATTTTGAGTTCTCTAGCATTTCAATTGGTGATATTGGCTTTATTTTTGAAACTGCCCACCAATTAGCTCTATCTCTCTTCTTGCTAGGATAAGGGCAATAATAGATTTGAGCAGCCTGAGCAGCTAAAACAAATGGTTCATACTTATTAAACTGGCATCGATGGTTTATGTCAACCAATTTGTAAGCTTTATGCACCATTGTTCCACTATTCGGTGTCTGGTCGAACCAATCGTACTTGAATAACACCGTTCATTTTATTGGCAATGCTGGATATTCAAGCTCAATAATTTCAGTTAATAGTCCATAATAATCGCTCTCTATAATACTATAATTAGAGCATTTAATGCAAATACCACTATTCATTGTTGCTCGATCGGTGCCATAGGCTTCGATGTGAAACCTATAGCCATTAACAAAAAATCCTTTGAATGTTCTCACTGATCTAATTGGTCCATGCGCTAGGCTTCTCATATAAGGATTTGAAACATTATTTGCTAGGTTTCGAGCCTAAAATATAGTCAACAAATATAATAATACCATGTCAATATAAAATGAAATTAAAAATTATGACATTTTTTCACACAATAAAAATTGTAAACTTATATAGTCATAAAACCATAAAAGCAAAATCCCTCTTAAGAAAGTCATCAACCTCTTCATCTATGATTTGTGAGTTATACTCTCGTAGAGTATTCACATACAATCTAGTTCAAGAATAAATTTCACACAATTATTACATTGAATATGATTGAATGTGCATTAATGGGGACAGTTCTTACGTTATATAAGGTTGAACTTCTAGACAATTTAGTAATACATAAGTCATTATTGCATTATATTCAGGGTCTGTCAACATTCGTGAACCAACCGTGCTTATAGGTTGCCCTTGATACTTAAACACAGAAAGTCGGTCAATGTCATCCTCGATATCAGATTTAGAGACCTCATTCCGTTGTATTCTTCTAGGAAATGTTGCATCCCCATTTTGGAAATAATATGAAGCAAACTTCATTGCTTCTTCCATAAGGTATCCATTACATATTGACCCTTCCACATGAAATTTATTTGTGACTTTCTTTTTCAGCTTTCATAGGTCTCTATGATAATTGCAAGTATTATAATATTTGTTTATTATTCATAAAGGTCAAAAATAATGTCACTTGTTCAAACATACCTTTCAAAAGGATACATCTATCTGTATTGCATAGGACCTGCAATTATAGCTTCATAGGCAAGATGTATGGGAAGATGTTCCATTGAATTAAAGAAACTTTGGGGAAAGATGCGCTCAAGATTGCACAATATCACTAGAATATCATTGTCCAAACGGATTAGATCATTCTCATTAAGAGTTTTTGTAGTCAACTCTCAAAAAAAAGGCACAACTCAGTTATGGGTTCCCACACTTCTTTCGGTAAAAGTTTTCGTACAGCTATTGGTAACAACCTTTATATAAAAACATGACAATTATGGCTTTTCATACCAAACATCCACATTCTACTTGCATCAACACATCTATCCATATTTGATACATAACTATCGGGAAACCTTAGCTTTTTCACCCAATCAAACAATAGTGCCTTTGAATCTTTATCTAAGACATATGAGGCCTTTGGATATTTCCTAGTTCCTGAATCTTTAGTTAATTGAGGCCGTCGGACATTCAACTCTTCTCAGGATTTCATATTGTCTTTTGTTTTCCCAGGTACATTAAGAATGATATTGAAAATATTGTCAAATATATTTTTCTCAATATGCATAACATCAAGATTGTGTCTAATTAATAGTGTGCTCAATAAGGCAAATCCTAAAAGATGCTTCTTTTATTCTAACCATAAGTTTTTGATATTGGACCATTGATTTTTTTGGCATCAATTTCTGTAATTTTCTTCAATCCTCTATTTGTCAATTCTTCAATAATAGATTCCTCAGTTCTGACACCCCTAAACTCTTTAGTGACTCTCTTATCCTTTATAAAGGCAGTTGTATTTTGCCTAAATGGATGGTCTTTAGGTAAAAATTTTCTATAGTTGTCAAACCATGATTGTTTACTACTGCAAGGAAGCACAAATGCATCAGAGTCCTCCATGCAATATTAACAAAATAGTTTTCCTACTATGCTCCATCCAAACAATATAGAATAAGCAAGGAAGTCATTTATGGTCCACAACAATGCCGCATGCATTTGAAAATTCTGTCTCATTAAAATATCATAAGTTTAGACCCCATTATACCATAAGTCATTTAGTTTAGCTAGTAATGGCTGAAGAAACATATCAACACGCGCTTTAGGATTTTTTAGACCTAAGACCAGTACAATTAGGAACATGAACTCCACCCTCATGTATAGTCCTAAAGGTAAATTGTATAGAGTGACGACCACTGGCCAAGTCACACATTACGCACTTCTACAGTAAAATCTTCATATTTATGATCAAATAGTTTCCAAGCTAGTGCATTGGACATGTGCGACATCTTACCATCTTCCATCTCATGCTTCGTATGCTATCGCATCTCACTAACCGTTGCATTAGAGGTATAAAGTCTTTAGAGCCTAGGTGTTAGGGGAAAGTAATGTATTTTCTTATACAGAACATTTACTTTCCTCTTCGATGATCCCCGTCTATTAGGCTTATACCTATTATGCCCACAAAACTTACAATTATGCCTATTAGAGTTTACACCCTAATATATGATGCAATTTTTAAAATAACATTGTATCACTTCTACAAGCAAATCCAAACCCTGAACTAACTTTTTCGTGCTGTAAAAGTCTTTTGGCATCAAATTGTCGTCAGGGAGGACTTCTTGAAGGAATTCACTAAAATTATTATACGCACTCCTTGAAAATTGATGCGTACATTTCAACTATAACATTCTTACAACTGCAGACAATTGAGAATGTCTTATATTCCCAGGCCATAATTCTTTTTCAGCTGCACGCATCATGTCATAAAACTTTTGCACTTCTGGGTTTAGTTACTCATCTGAGACGGATAGATTGAAAGCTGGACCAGTAGCATCAACAACCATTCTCTGGTATGAACAATAGTTCTCATCATCAGCCTGGTAAGATGACTGGGAGAGAAAAGTATTGACAAAAGTGTCATGTTCAACTGCCATTCTCTGCTTATATCCAATTCCAGTAATCGGCCATAAATCTATGCTTTAAAATATGGAGCCGCACAGTGTCAAGGTCATGGAAACATTAGTTTCTACATTTGAACTTCGTGCAAGGACTAAGGCTGAGCGCGGGTCGCGGAGAACCCGAACTGTCCCGAAAAACCGAACTGAAAATCTCCAGAACCAAAAATATCCGTTGACCGTTTGACTTTCTCCGAACCAAACTGTCCCGAAAATTTTTTCTGGGGCGGGTCTGGAGATAATGAGTTCTCCGAACCGAACCGTCCCGAATTGCTCTGAACCGAAGAACCGATAATTTACTATATATATATATATATTTGTGTGTTTGTGTGAGTATGTATATTTCAAAAATTTTACAAATAATTATTATTTTAAATTTTTTATGATGTATTATAAATTATAATGTTTATAATCAATTATTGATAAGTTAATGTATTATAAAATTATGCTATTATAATCATCTTATATTATATATTCAAATTATAATCATTTTATTTTATATGTTTAAAATGTAAAATTATTAAAGTATACATCTTAAAATAAAACTTAAAAATAAAATTTATAAGGAAGATAGTGCTATTTATTAGA
>CATIWO010294150.1:0-10963 GCA_949673435.1 Macaranga tanarius
CATTTCTTTCTTTTCTTCTTTCAACCCCTCTTCTTTCTTTTCTTACATTTCCATCCTTAAACCTCCTTTAATAACATCAATCTTTAGTGTCTTATAACATGTCCTCATTAATGCTTTTCTCAAAACCATAGAATTTCTTATCAACCTCAATTTCATGCCAGAAGCTTATTCGATATCAATTATTGACTTAATTACTAAAGAATCAAACTCCAAATCATCTATTCATAATAGCGGCAAACAAATCTTAAATCACCAAATTAAATTAACTGAAACAGTAATAACATCCTTAATTTACATTAACGAACAGTAATCCTGTTTCCAGGATACGAATGTTACAAATATGATTTATTATATTTCATTTATCAAATAGCTCATGCATTTTAGTTAATATTTTTTTCATGTATTATTTTTCATTCATATTTTTTAATTATATATATATATATAAACTTATTAGAAATAAATGACCTACATTTTAATTAGATAAAAAAATTAAAAATATATATAATTTTAAAAACTTTTAATAAATTTAATTGAATTATTTTAGCAATTGTATGTATTTAATTGTTAAGGATAAAAATTACAAGCATTAAAAATTAATATTTTAAAATTATAAGGACAAAACTGGATATTTTTTAACTACCGTTATTTTCACCCGTTTAATAAGGACCGAATGTGTCGATAAATAAAAATAATGTGCTGATTTTTTTATATAATTATCAATGTAAAAAAAAGTTAAAATACATAAATAAAATATATGTTTTTCCTAAATAAAAAGGACGACTATTGATGTTGCGACTGCTCTGTCCAAATCACTTTGACCTCCTCATCTGTCCCTTGAATAGCACAACACAAGGCAAGAAGTATATAGTTACGCCTTCAAGAAATAAATATTTGGTAACCTTTTGAGAGGGTAAATGGTGCACTGTGAAAATCTTCATATATATAACCTTTTGAGAGGGTAAATGGTGCACTGTGAAAATCTTCATATATACCTTTGTTACATAAATAATATGTTTAATGATAATTATATATATAGGTCCGGTGGTATTATGTGGAAAGTTTTCGTATATATGTGCGTCACATATACGTATAAAGGCTTTTTACAGTCCACTGGATCAAGAAAAAAAAGATTTTTTTTTTTGGTCGGAGAAGAAAAAGAAAAATTGAAGTATATTTATGATGTCATTATAATGAGGCAATGCACTTATCAAACCTTTGATGGGTTCTTATTTTACCATAAATGATTTATATGGCAGCAGCGATATCTGATGTGAGCAGTGCTTTGCGGTCTGAGCAAAATCTATAAATGTCTCTGTGTTTTTATAGCCACCAAATATATAATTTCGCACAGTTCATGATAACGTGTCCTAATTTCATTAGGAGATTGTTCTACTTTGCGATGCACAGATACCTCTATAAAGAGCCGTGTCCCGTATCGAAAACGTTTCGGATACCGAAACATTTCAGAAACTTGTCGGAAACGTTTCGGGGTCGTTTCTGTAAATAATATAAAGTTTCAGGCCGTTTCTAAAAATAAAACAAAGTTTAAGGGTCTTTTTATAAAAAAAAAAAGACATATATATGCCCTAATCCCTAATCCCACAATCTTAATTCATTCTTCCCAAAATTATATATTATTAAGGGTGTTATTAACGTATTATTTTATTTATAAATATAGGATAAAATGAACATTTGTTGATTTTGAGTTGTAAAATTTTTTTTTTTTGTATTTATAAATATTGTTATCATATTTTTAGATATATTTCATAATTATTTTTATGATAAAAAATATCATTAATCATGAAAATATATTTTTAAATTGAACTTAATTTATAATTTATATAAATTAAATTTTATAATTTTTTATAATTATAAATTTACTCTTATATTTTTAATATTTATATATTAATTTTTATATTTTTAATATTTAAAAATTTATTTCGGTATTTTATTTTTTATATTTTTTAAAAAATTATTTTTCTATTTTTTAAAAAGATCATTTTTCCGTTTTTCATATCTACGCTATCTAGATTCTACTTGCTCATGGCATGTCGAAAACAGTGAGACGAAAACAGTGAGAAAAAAAAAAAAAAAAAAAAAAAGTCTTTTATGTGGGCATGAAATTGCTACAATTTTCCTCTCAGGATCAACATTGAAGTCAGTAGCTGATGATTTTATATGTCATTAACTAACATCATATCAGCATCATCACCATCATCAAACTGAGCTGTTGTTGCCTCATTAACTTATAAGGCCATTGCCAACATCAGGAAAACTAGCCAGTATAGTTAGTCCTGTAAATAGATAAAGATCTAATAGTTAGATTCTTTTGTGTTTTGAACAAGAACTTGGAATATGTATCATTTTTCGTTTGTTTTGTATTCTTATATTTAGATTCTTTTTGTTTAAACTACTACTATCTAGAATCCATTAAACTTTAATTAATTCAGTTCGACTCAGTAGAATCATAAAAACAGTGAAAATCACCTGACAATTATTTAACATGAATACATTTACTAGTTATTGAATTTGAGATATTAGTTTAAACTAGAATAACTTACTACTAGCTGATTCTAATATTGATTTTTATATGAGTAAGATGCATGACATTAGTAACAATTATATATATATATATATATATATATATATATATATATATTTATTGTATGATTGATGTATATTTAAAAATATTAATTAATTGAAATATGTGTTAATTATTTAGTATATATACTGTAAAAATCTTTCAAAATCATAATATAATAAGAGTAATGATTTATGTCATACCAAACTATATAAATATTGGGTGATGATAGATGTCGCGGAGCGCAACGTCCATTGAGAGAAAAATGACAAAAAAAAAAGTAAAATTTTCATTTTTGCCTCTAATATTTACATGGGACAGTATAATTATGAGAGTTATTTTAGTAATAATGCGCCTCGAGAGTACTATTTGTGTCCTGTGTCACTGTGCCCGACACTAATCATTTCCCATAAATATTTTGTCAATCGGATAAATTGCCCATCGCCAGCTATACCTATCAATCTATCATTACCTATATGGTAAATCTTTGCTATCATTAGGGAATAGATAAGACGTTATCTATTATACACATTGTTTGCTTGTCTCATCTTTTACGAGGCTTAAGGTTATGTTTTATGACAGACATTATTGGTTTCAAATGCCATGTGTGGACTAGAAAAATTATTATGATGCCGAAACTTTGCTATATGTGGTCGCATTGATAGAAGAAATGAGACATTGCAATGGGTTTGGGGGCAGTTCAAATTGGGCTATTGCTGACGATGCTCGTTAGACTGGCTCTTCTCCATGTAAATCTCACACAATTAAACGACCTAAATGGAGTAAGCTTGAATTCTGGGGATGAAATTTTAGTCGAATTTATCTGAAAATTAATTAAAACCTCTGTTCAATTAAAAACTAGAAGGTAAATTATATATAATGTTCAAAGTAAAAAACAATATTGATGATCAAGGTGAATTATAATGAATATTCTAGGTAGGTTTAAAAACTTTATCCATAGCTATGCTTTTTGATCAAAGTAAAAAATTATAATGGCCATCAGGAAGAACGTCAAAGTCAGTATAGAAGTCATCAATATAATGATCATCTACAGCTCTGGTTGCAGAATGTGCTGAAGATGAGGGTTGCATGGCCATGGCTGCAGCTGCCGGTTGGGGATAGATACTAATGCTGGTTAGACTGTTGAATGGAGCATAATTCTTCTCTTCCTCTTTGTACCTATAAGCAGGAGCAATATCCATAGATAAAGTCACAAGACTGTTAGCTTCTTCTTCTTGCTGTTCTTTATGTTTAAGTTGTTCTATAAGTAGTGCTAAAGATGCTTCTTCTTCGTCCCGCACTTGGTATGTATTTGGTATGTACATGCAGTTTTGATTTGGGAAATGTTGTTTGCTTGATGGCTCACCTGCTGGAGTTTCCACCTTCTTGATAGAGAAGTACTGTTCCCTCTCATGAAAAAATTAAAGATGGAGTCAGATTACTTGAATAAAGCAAATTCATGATATTACATCATATATAAGGTAATGCATCTAGAATAAACAAAAATTTCTTAACCTTATTGAACACATTTAGAATGCTAATGATGGAATGAAAAACCAACCAAATTCAAGACATCATAAAAAAATATGCATTTGCATATTATAGCATATTATAAACAGCAGATGATAATAAACAAACATTATCATTTAAAATTTTTTTCCTTGGTGTATCATCTATTTATAGGAAATTCTCCACATGCTTCTTAGTGATATATATATATATATATAACATTTAAATGGAGTAGTTAATTCTCAACACCACAAGAGGAAACCAAGGGGTGAAGGTTCGATCTTTGGTCTCTACAATATATGTTCACACCTTTTGCCACTTGGACTACTCATGGGAGACCTTTTTAGTGATATATTCTATATGATAAGTCAATTACTAACACATAGTCAACCTAGAATAGTTTAGAATATTAGTTTCTACTGTTTTTGTGTTTTATTTTTTTTGGCTACGAGCTTTTTAATGTTTTATATAGTAAGTAGTTCAATTACTAATACGTAGTCAATTTCAAATAATTTGTGATGGTACTTTTTAATATTTTATATGACAAGAGATGATTCGATTACCCGATAGTCAAGTTATTTTGTTTCTGATTTATTTTTTTTTTAGACAATTTAGTGATTCTCCCACCATTTTTTATAGTTATTTTAGGTTTCTTGTATGTTTTGGTATAATCCTTGATTTTCAAGTTTAATATTATTTTTAGTTATGAAGTTTTAATAGGTTATTATTGGTATTTTTTAGTAAGTTTTTAGTTACTAACACGTTGTTGATTTCGAATATATTACTCTCTAATATTTTTGTTTTTATTTTTTATTTTTTTTGGTTTCATGCTTCTTAGCACTCTATATATGGTGAGCGGCAGGTCAATTAGTAACAAATAATTGGATATGTGTCTCAACTTGGCAGTGAAAGGGTCTTCTAATATAAGACTGTATTATCAGTGGCATTCTGTCTTTATTATCCCTTCATATATATCCATCCAAAAGATGTGTCAGCAGCAAGGTATAAAAGAGGTTAAGGGTAACATTGTCATATAGCTAAACAGACTTGTTATCTTTTACAATTTAATTTAATTTTGAGCATATACTTAATTAATTATTATTATTATTGTAAATTGTAAAAATTATAAGAAACAAAAAGATAAGGATAAACAACTCACGAGTTTCTTGCTCTCATCCTCGTAAAGTGTAAGAGAATCTCCAATCTCCAACCCATTTTCCTTTACAAAATCTCCTGTGCATCCCAATAGATATTTGAACAGTAATATATATATATAGACACAAAAAAGAAGATAACATTGGAGACTCAAAAATCCAGTTTCACTGCTCACCTGTGTTCTCAAGAACATACATTCTACTTTTGTTATTAGACCAATACCTGTGTCATTAATTAACAAACCTCAATATTGATATTGGTTTTAAAATTTATATATTAATGCCTCAACTCAAAGTAGCAGCTTAGAGGAAACACAATGCTTGCTTACTTGAACTTCAAGCTCCATTCTTTTTTAGAGTATACATCTCTGAATACGACCATGATCCCTTCTTTATCAGAAAGTACAGGAAGATTTTCCTCTACCTCTCTCTGGATATTGACATGCAAGAACCACATATAATAAGAATAACATAAGCTTTGGAACATATCAGAGAAGATAATTCATTAACAAGATCACCATGCATGTGTGTGTATGGCTACTGTGATTACATTGATAATTATTATCTAAATTATATCAGGTGATGATAGATGTGATTGCTGGGAAGTCTAAATCACAATTAATTATATCTCAGAACAAAGGCAAGTCAAATAATAAAAGGGTTTTAATTGGTTGGCTATTAAACGTCTTTAATTTTCTTGTAGATTGAAAGAAAAGAGAAGTTATATATATATATAAAAGAATGGAACAGAAACCGAAGCAAGTAAAATCTGCAAACAAATTATTACTACTTGTACTTGAATTAATTGATCAAGGAAACGCTTCACCTTTGGAAGCACAATCCTTCCAAGAGACCCAACATCACTGTTCTTCAGCTCCTTCCTTAGCAAAATCCGTAGTTTCTGCAGCCAAACATAAAAGAAACAATCTTGACATTATAATTAATAAAAAGATCCAATTTTTTTTAAACCGAACACATAAAGAACCCAGACCTTGTTATCCGGAGTGCAGAATATATAGAGATCTCTGTTGATGGTGCTCTGGCTACCCTGCACAAGTCTCTTTGTATCCGCATGAATTGAATTAGTACCTGAAGAAGAATTTTTGCTAATGCTCCTTTGGCGTGCAAGTTTTCGCTTGTTCCTTGCAACCTTGGTCTTGTATGCATCAAGAATCCTCCTTTCTTGCTCTACTGACAACCCATTTGGCTGCAGAAGCCACGGTCGACTTTGAATTTCGCTCCCATTCTGACTTAACCAGACGGGGTACAAAGGAAACGCTGATGGTGATGAGTACTGGGCCTCTAGAGGGTTTGCTTGCCGAAACTGAGGGCTTTGAAAGTGGCAAGATTGAGTAGATGAGTTAGAGGGGTAGCTCAGTGGTCTATGGATAAAGGAGAACTGGGAATTCTTCTGGGAACAAACCATTTGCTGCTGTTTGCTATCGTTTGTAGATAAATGTGAAAAAGGCTTCTCCATTAGTGGACACAAGGAGAGCACTGAGTAGTGACAATGGGATGTGCTTGGATGATCAGAAAAGAATTCTGTGCTTGTGTGCTTGTGTGTGGGCTGTCTTTCATTTCCTAGTGAGTGCAAATCTGGTGAGAGACGGTCATGGGGATGCAAATTGCTGCCAGTAGATAGAGCCCAGGTGTTGAAAAAGCAAGAGAAACATGTCAAGAGGTGTAGAGGGGTGGTGGGTGTGGTAAGAGAAAAGGCCATGGAGAAAAAAAAAAAAAAAAAACCAGCTTAGCTGAATGAGGGATTGAGGAGAGACTGGCCAATGGGCGGAGAATAGGTGACAAGTGGCCGGAGAGAGGTGGTTTTGAGATACCCAATTGACCAGTGAGAAGCTTCAGCCAGAGAAGCATCCAGTTTGAAACTTGGCGCCACCTTTGCTTTAAATATGGCAACTTTTAAACCCAAATTTGGCAAGAATGCCATACAATAATATATATTAATATTTTACACTAATTATTAATTGGGTAATGTTAAACCCCTCTTTTCAAATTACAGCCCTTATAAATGGGATATTTTTATATATAAAAAAAAAATTATCTATTGCTGTCGTTAATTATATCATCCACCGTTTCAAGCCCTCCAGTCTACACCCATTGCCCAATAAGCTACTAACTTATGGTTAAAATTTTGGGTTTTAAAAAAATCAATCGACAAAGTGAAAATAAATAAATAATCTAGTGAAATTAAATTAAAATTTTCAGTTATTCGAACAGTTGATTTAAGATTTTTTTTTTCAATTTTTAATTCCATATTAAATTTTTGTTTTTATTTTGAACGATGTCGAAAATGTTATAATATTTTTAAAAACGTATTCCTTTTTTATACTTCATATGTATTAAGTTATTTTATTGTTTATTTATGGTGTTAACTTATTTTAAGAGAATATTATTAATGACTTTTCAATTTTTTTCTCTTCTTTATTTATTTTGGTCACCCCTGATCATTTTTAAATTAGTAGTAGTCTTTTTATTTTTATTTTATTTGTTTTATTCTATTTTTATATTGAATAAGTACATATCTCTGATCTATTTATTTATTTTTTATTGAATCTTCTTTCTTGGAGTTCTTGTTCTTAATGAAATTTTTATGACTTTTCTTTATGAAATTTGGATATCTCCTTGTTGTAAATTTTTTCATTAGTATTTTTATAATCAAACTCATTTAAAGATCATATAGTCAATTTAAGACTAAATAAAGTCATTGAGTTTGTAAATTTTCTATTAGTATTTCTGCAATCAGACTCATTTAAAGATCAAAGAGTCAATTTATGGCTAAATAAAATTATTGAGTGGAGCGTACGAATTGCTGATTTATAAATTATAGGAGTTTTGTCAATGCGATTGAAAAATAACAATAAATTTTTTTATAAATTTCAGTGATATTTTATTTTAATTTTTCTTAATTGTAATATATTTAGTATTATTTTTCCATCAATATATATTTTTAATATTTAATGAATAAAAGAATCAATTTTTTCTCTTTAAAAAAAACTTATTTGATAGATATTTTGATTACTGAATTTCACTATCAATTATTTTATCAATTAATCAATATTATGTGTGTGCATATATATACACTCACATCAATGATTTGTGAAAAGGATATAGTTTTATTTTTTATTTAATGCTTAATTATAAAATATAAAATTGTTAAATTTTTAAAAATATTTAAATTATATAGTTGGGTTTATTTATTTATTAAGAAGATAAAGTAGGGTTTATTGATTAGGCACTTATTTATTAGTTTATTTCAGTTGTCAATTAGTATAATTTTCTTATAAACTATGAATCTTGACTGGTTTTAATTTACATATAAATAATTTTAGCTTCATAAAAGAATCCCACATTTCATCCAGTATTTTTTTTTCCATCACCGTATTTAATAAAAGTAAATTAATCTACTCATCATATAATGCACAAAACCAGTTGATCATTTCTTCTAGTTAATTATTACAAAGTTACTGCAATATATTTGTATAGTGATTTCACCAGAAACTATAATTTGTGGATTTGTTTCTGATATTGCCATATTGTATATTAGTAATTTGGGTCTCTTGTTAATAATCAGCACACGTTTTACCTCCAATACATTTCTATGAAATTTTCATCAGACACATGTTGATATTTTTTTTTTTAAAAAAAAGTCCATACATACTGGCCTGAAAGGATGCTACAAATTGCTTTGATTTTATGTATATATTTAGAATTTTAAACATATGTACTGAAATCTAAATTTACAATTTTTTCTTCAATTAAAAATTAGAGAAGGTGATTGAATCTACTAAACTGAAAGCCATATATGTTGAATTATCATATTCAATATTGGCCGATGCTAATCAAGATAAGCAGACTATATATACTAATATATATTTTTTTTTAAAAAAAGGAGATGATGAAAAATAAATTTCAAAGTTTTAGTTGGCTTGCCATTTATTTTTTTTAAGTAGATGTTCCTTTATTGGCATTTCTTATATGAATTATGACTGTTTAATTATCAGAATTAACAAAAAAAAAAAATTAATCAGTAAATAATTTATTGTATTTATTTTCTCTGAAATTTATTAATTAAATTCATTTGGTTCAACAATGCACAAAAAAATTATTGGGGTATTGACATTAACCTTTCTAATTATGTCAAAATTTACCTACCTCATCGCGGTGATAAATAGCTCATTATGAGCGACGCACCTTGACCTAATGGCTTAGGCTTATCACTAGCATTAAAGAATTTAGTGTGTGAATGCTAGCTCCTACCCATCCCTAATTGCTTGTGAGAAGAAAAAAAGAAAAAGCTCATCATGGTGACAAATAGGGTATATGTAGCCCCAACATATGTAAATCAAAGCTTTGACAAAGCAAGGATTTTTCATTGGCCAAAACAATGTAATAAATTAATTTAACAAATTATATGATATCCACTTTGATTTTTTTAAAATTCTTCCCTGAATTTATGAGATGGAGCCCCCATGAAGACTTATCAAGTTGATAACTACAGGGAAAATGGTGGACTTGCGAGGAAACTGCCATCTACGTTAATTCACGACATTTCTCATTGATGTACATGGCTCGTATTACCACCGCACATGTGGAATTGGTGGTAAGGGCATTTGATGCCCTTCTGGAGGTGGGCGTTCATCTTTCTCAAAAAATTCTGTCCGTCTAGGGACAGTTTGGATGGACGTCTGCTTTTACTGTTGCTGTTCCCTTTGCTGTTGAAGTTACTTTATCTAGAGACAAAAATTGAAAAACTCAAACAATTCCAAATTAGAGTTGTTGGAGCGTTTCAATTTTTATGTATTGGAACAGGAATATCAACAGCAAAGGCAACAACAACCACAGACGCAGACGTCCATCCAAACGAAGTCTGGAGCTGCTTTAGCAGCCAAGGGATAGAAATAGATATAGTAGGAGGAGGGTTTGACTCCCTATCCCCTCCCCCCTCCTACCTGGTCATGGCTCGTATTATTATACATGTATAAATTATCATCTATTATTTTTGGGTAAAAAATCTCATAATCATATCACCAGCTTAAATCTAATATCACCGTCACTTGCAAGATATTTTCTCTTTGGCTTGCAAGTTATTTTCTTGGAATTTTAAAGTTGGAGATGCGACTTATATATTGTGGCCAAAATTAAGTACTAGTAATTAACTAGATGGTCATGACTCTTACAACCTTCAAAAATGATTTTTATAACCTTGTTTTTTATTGAAAATAATTTAAATGAATAATATAAGCTTTAAGATTATTTTAAACATTACGATAAAATATTTTTTATTAATTATATTTATTAATAACTATTAAAAATGACTAAAAATTAAATATTTTAATAAATAAATCAACATCAAAAGTGAAATAATTATTATCATCAAATTAAAAAAATAATAGCTTGGGCTGCTTTAGTCTCATAGCTAAAATTATAAATAGTATTGTCGGAAACGCGGGTTCACATCTACTCTCTCGCATCTATATTCATACTGACCAAAAAATTTGAAGAGAAATAATAAAGTCACCGTGAAAAATGGTTCAATCATTCACCTAACAAACAACGCAACAACAGCAACGTAGACTTTTGTGATATATATATATATTGAACAGCGAATAAATTTCATTCATTCGAAGAAGATGATTTACACCAGTAAATAAAAATACAATTAATTTACTACCAGACTGCTTACACTATTACAAGATTAATTCAA
>CATIWO010294267.1:0-19782 GCA_949673435.1 Macaranga tanarius
TTTTTTTATTATGGTTGATTTATATTGATTTCTAATACTTTATTTTTGGATTCCATTTCTCATATTTGAATGACAATATTATTTTTAGTTGTTTACATGTTTTCATAATTTTTATATCATTTTCTTTGTAAATTGTTGATAATTGTAGAGATGGTTGGAAATAATGAAGAGAAAGGTAAGGGCAAACAATTTAGGTGGTTCAAACCTATGTCTCACACAATGCTTCAAATATTAGCTGAAAAGGCTTTTGTTGGACATTTACATGATCATCAATCTAATTGACCTTGGTTTTGACCTTAACAAATAATTTTGATCAACTAATATTTTCATTTAAGTGTGGTTATAAGATAGGTTGTGGCCATACTTAAGGATAATGTGCATTGATGTTTGAAACTCAAACAAGTCCTCAAGACCATCTAGATTGACTCCAATCAAAGTCTAATGCATATGAATGGTTTTGGGAGTTAAAAATTAAAGTTTTTGGAATATTTTAAGGGGTCACAATCATGAGCAAAAGTGGTCACGATCGTGAGGAACATCGAGCATTTGAGTGCACAATAAAGCGCCAGTCCAAAAAATTCCTGTGATGCTCACGAGTGCCTGCTCATGATCGTAAGAGGCAAGGTTACGATTGTGACCACTAAGTCACAATCGTGAGCAGCTCATTCCTGCACCAACAGTCAAATCTCAAGCTTCAACTACTACATTTTTAACCCTCACAATCGTGAAGAGTGAGTCACGGTCGTGAGGAGCTCTTTCTCTGTAAAAAGCTGAATTGTCATTTAATGAAGATTAAAGTTGATTTGGGCAAATATGGTGCTTCCTAACAGCTAGTTCTTGATGTTCATTATAAATACAAGGCTTCCAACTTCATTTAAAAAGGTAATAAGAGTTGGTGAAGCAATCAATTTTTCCTAGCATTTGTTCAACCTCTAAAATTAATCACTTTTATATAAGTTTCTTGAGTGTGGGTTGTGTTAAGTTAGATTATCTCTTTTTGTTAATTCTTGGGTTAGGATTAAGGAAAGTGAGGTATCTATCTTATAATTAGTTCAAGTGTTAACCATCAAAACACTTTAAATTGTGATTGTGGTTTGAGTTGAGCCAAGAAAAACTCTTGTTGTTGTAAAAGTTTGAGTTGAGCCTCAAAACTCATTTGTGTTATACTCAATCTAAGTAATAGATTAGTGTGGTAAATTAAAATCCTAACTTGGGATAAGTTAGGTGGAGATGTAGGATTATTTAAAAATCCAAACTCCTTAAATCATTGTGCATTTATGAGTTTGTTATCTTTGTTTTTCTATCCTTGTGCTTATCATCTTTTTAATATTCTCTTAAACTCTTAATAAGTCAAATTAACCCTATTCATCCCCCCTCTAGGGCTTTCAATAGTATCAGAGCTTAATTTCTAGGTACTTTATTACTAGAATTAAAATCATGGGGAGTGAATTTCTAAACTTTCAATCTCTTAGACCATTCTTTGATGGAAATGACTATCCTCATTGGAAGTACAAGATGGAGCTATATCTTGATGGTAATCCCATTAGACTTTGGGATATAGTGCTTCAAGGATGGAGTTCCCCAACTAAAGAAGTTGATAATGTACAAGTACTTGTAGATAGAGTCAAGTGGAGCTAAAATCAAAAGGAACGTAACTACAAGAACAAGAAGGTTATGACTATTCTTCTTGCATCTATGTCTTAAGAAGAAGATGGTAAAGTACAACATTGCATTTCAGCTAAAAAAGTATAGGAAACTCTTGAAAACCACTATGAAGGAAATTTTCAAGTGAGAAGTAAAAAGGTGTAACTCTATTTATATGAATATGAGCTATTCAAGATAAAGCCTCAATAATCCATCACCGAAATGATAAATAGATTGAATTCTCTTATAATAATCTTGAGGAAGTTGGGAAAGTATTACTCAAAAGAAGAAGTCAACACAAAAATCTTAAGATTACTACCCAAGAAGGATTGGGAATCAAGAGTCACTTCTATTCAGGAAGCTCATGATTTGTCAAAGCTCTCCACCGATATTCTTATTGGAAAATTATTGACTCATAAGCTCACTTTAAAGCAAAGAGAGGAAGAGAAAGTGGAAAAAAAAGAGAAGAAAAAGGGGATTGCCTTAAAAGCTATTCAAGATGATAGTGAAGAAGAAAGTTTTGAGGACTCTAGTGATGATGATGATGAGATAGCTATGATCACTAGAGGTTTCAAGAAATTTCTTAGAAAGAAAAATTTTTCGAGATAAATAGATAATAAGAAGAATGAAAAGAAGAGACCAAAAGAAGTCACTTGCTATGAATGCAAAAAACCAGGTCATATAAGAAATGAATATCCAAAGCTCAAGTTTAATAGAAAATGAGCTAGAAAAAAGAAAAAGGCCTTCAAAGCAACTTGGGATGATTCATCTGATTCAGAAAGGGAGAAGGAGAACCAAGAAGTAGCCAATCTATGCTTCATGGCTCTTGAGGACAAAGAGGTACCCTCTATTTCTTATTCTTCTCATTGTGATGATGATGAACTTGATTATAATGATGATGATGATGAGAGTTCTATTGTAAGCAAACTTATTTTAAAATGTAAAAATTTGCTTTCAAAGAAAACGTTTTACAAACAAGAGTTTTCAAAAATGTCAAAAGAATTTAAGATTTTGAAAAATAAATTTTCTGAAATAATTTCATCAAATGAGCAGCTCTCCGATGACTTGAAAGCCTCTAGGTCTTTAAAGTGTGAGCTTGATAAGAGCAAAGAACGGAATGGAAAGCTTTCAAAGTAGATGTTTGAGTTAAAGAATTCTATTTCTAAATTTCACAAAGGAAAGGAAAGTCTTAATAATATCCTATTATCATAAAAAGGCCATGGTGATAAATTTGGACTTGGATATGCTCATAATATTCCCTCATTATCATATACTCCTAGCAAGTTTGTTAAAGCCAAACTTAATTCTTCACTCATTCCATGCACTTGCTCTGAGACTTAAACTGACATAGCTAAAGGGTCTCATACATCTAGAGCTAAGTCATTCAAGACTTATCCTCTTATAGATCAAAGGCTTAAGGCACAAGATAAAATATCTCAACCAAAGCATTCTTTCATGTACATAAGGAAACAAACACCTAAGCATGCAATCTCACACCATCAATCATATACTGGCGAATGCATGTGTAACACCCGCCCTCTCGCATACATATTTATGACGTATGTAATACATGTTATGCATAGTACATAAGTGGACCTTATTTAAATTAGAGATGTATAAGTTATAGAGAAGAACTAAATTAGAAGATAAGTTTGGAGTTAATTGTAACAATAGAAAGTTATGGGGGTATTGTACATTATGCCTATTTCATTAAGGGGCTAAATAGATAATTGTGAGATATTTGGTTGATATTGAATTTGAGTAATATTATATTATTTACTGAGATAAATATGTATTTTTTATTATTATTATTATATTGGAGATAATTATTCATTATTAGAAGAAGACTTTAGAAAGGGCAAATGGAGTCTTTTGATTAGCTAGTGTAATTGTGTGTGTATATTTAATTGTGTAGTATGGTAGAGGGAGTAGGAGAAGAAAGGAAGAGAACAAAAGAGGATTTTGATAGCTTTGAGAGATTTTTGGAGAGAATTATGATCTTGCTCTAACTAGCAATCAAGGGCCTTAGGAAGCATTAGAAGGTCTTATATGCCTTAAAGTATCAATTGGAGTTGATAGAGCTAGAGGAAACCATATTCAATAAGGGGAGCTTTTATTTAAGAAGGAGTTGAAGGCTTGAGGTAAGTAATTATTAACATAATACTTACATATAGTAATTTTTAAGTAATTATCATAATTTAACTATGTTGATTTATGAATGCTATTTAAGTGGCAAAAATGATGAAAATGTGATTATATTGATGTGAGAAAGCGTTATATATATATATAAGTGAGACCATTGAATGGTCGATTGAGTTTGTGAAATGATGGATTGTGAATATTAGCACCTATGAGTGCAAGCCACTTGATATGGTCTGAATTGATATGCATTGCTTGTGAAAAAGGTGAATTGTAATTCACTATGAAATATGGAAATGATGAGAAATGAAAAAGGGATGTTGAATTGTGATGATATAATTGTACATATGCATTCTGATATGTTGTGAAAATGATGAAAAATATACATATGGTATGATGTGAGGAATGTAAGGAAAACGTGTGTGTGTGGAGATTGAGCTCCACAATCTAAGACTAAACTGGACAGAGAATCTCAAATGTGGCCATTCATATGACATATATATACGTGTGAGATCTGAAACTGAGCTGGGCAAAGAATCTCAGGAATGGCCAGAGATATATAAATAAAAATAAAAACATAAAAAAGAAAAAGAAAAGGAAAAGGAAAAAGAAAAGAAAAGAAAAAAAGTGAGTTTTGTGTAAAACGTGTGTGACGTGTGTTGAGAGCTCCGGCCGGATACTAACTTGTATAAAATATACATTGTTGCACCATATTTGGATACATATGGAATGTAAGAATGATGATGTGAATTGAATATGAGAACTATGGTTGTAAAAGATGAATGTGATGATTATGGTGGGGTGTAGATATTGAGTATATATACCCATATATATTTATGTTAGCAATTGTTAGATTGCTATTGATGGTATGAGTTTGTGAATATGTTATGGATTGCTTGAAAAATTATAAAATGTGCTATTAGGATAGTGACACGGGCGTGTCTCAGGCCATATGTCAACATACGAGTTAGTTTGATTTAAGACATGGTCATATTGCATATTACATTTTTGTATCCGAAAGCTATACGGCCTAGTACACAGGCATGTACATTGTCGTGTACCAAATTATGAAATTTTATATTTCGGACCGAGGGTAACACGGTTGAGTACACGGGCGTGCTCATGGCCGTATATAAATGTTATAATTTGATCCGAGAGCTACACGGGAGGGAATACGGGCAAGTTAGTAGCCGTGTATAAGCATAAGTTTTGGACCGAGACAAACACGGGTTAGAACACGACCGTGTTCCAGACCGTGTAGTCCTCTATTAATTATTTATATATATATTTCTTAATTAGTTCTTAAGAAGAACTATATGTATGCTTATCTTAATAATTGCTTATTGAATCGCAAGCTCATTCTTTTGCAATTGTAGTTTTTAGGCTTTGATTGATTAGAAAGTTTGAAGTATATTTCTTTGTGAGCTCCGATGGGTCAAAGGTAGGTTTGGTGTCAATATCTCCATCCACATAATCACATAAGCATTTTGGCATTTGAGCATTTTAATTTGAGTTCAAGTATATATTTGAGTTTTCTATAACTTTATATCTTGAATATTTACAATATATCAAACAAGAGTTTTTATATAATACATATATCTTTTGAGAAAAAAAAAATTTATACCATGTGTTTGTTTGTTGTTTGGACGCTTGTATGTGGTACCTGGAGGGTGCTACATTAAGTGGTATCAGAGCGGAAATTAGATTTCCTAGGGACATGAGAACATGTTGCATTCATGGCATATCATGCATAAGTCATAGATGACATACAGTTGATATGTGTTGCAAATGTCAGGATGGAAGGAAACCAAGCTCAAACCATCGACCAAATAAGTCATCAGAGTAAAATTTTAGACAAATACATGTGCATGCTTTATATGAGCTTGAATAAATTTTTATTTATAACCTCTCCATAAGATGTATGTTCTTGTATATTAGTGAATGGATTATAAGATGAGAATAATGAGTCAAAAGCAAGTGGATTGCATTATTGATGAAGAACTATGAAAAGATAAGAGGGAAAGATGCAAATATTTGTATGGGTATTAGTGATTTTGCCATAGAAGAGGAATGGTTATAAAGTGCGAAAAGAATTCTAGATTGAATTAATAAGTACTGATGAAAAGAGAATTAGTTATGCAGTGTTGTTGTTTGAGCAAGATATGTGATGTGATATGAAATAAATATATGAATTAAATGAGTGTGCCCTTTAGAATTATTAATGACATATTATATTGATGTGAAGGTGCAATTTATGTATGAAGATTGATTCTTATATGCGATATATATTTATGATGTGAAGATTAATGTGAATGTATTGTGATCTTGGCAATATTCATGTATTACCAATACTAGTATATTGGTGAGGCTCAGTTAAATGTAATTATAGTATGATGGATAATTGAGCTAATGGAGATTATTTATAAAAGTGTAGTTATTTTATTATTGGATTGGCCCTACTTTAGTAGGGAGATGTCTATATTTTAGGTGAGGCTCTGCTAAATTTTTAGTAGATTCCTTGTAAATTGTGCTTTTGTCGTTAGGTTATGATAAAGGCTTGTGCACAATGGATGAGTTATGATCTATAGGTTGTGATATGAAATATTGATGATGGTATGGGTATAATACAAGTGGTATACTATGTAACTACCATATGAGGTTAATGTATAGAGTATGAAATTGTGAAATATGGGAAAAAAACATATAATAGAGATTATAGAAGACTTAAAAGTCAAAAAAGCATTAATAAATTTATGAACAGTGTATCAGTTTCAATATATATATATATATATATGTGTGTGTGTGTAATAGTTGTGATAAAATCTATCCGGAAAAATTTTGAGGTCTTAGACTTGATGTCTGCTACTAGTGTAGTAAGTGGAGCATTTCTTTAGAGATTGTTCATTGAAGAAAATAGTTGAAAGATCTTAGCTAATTAAACAAGGCGGTACAAGAAAAAAAATATTCTAAATCAGTAGTAAACCAAGTGGAAGCTAAGAGAATAAGGAAAAAGGAATTGGTATTGCAATATAAATTGGACTTAATGATAATTTATATAGGTATACATTATGTATATATGGCACATTTGCATTATTAAGGATATGGTATATGTATTTTAATGCCAGCTGGAATATTATGATAGTAAAATTAGTAATGAGATTTTATTTCCAAATAGTATAACAATATGACTAATATGCAAACTGCAACGGTCATTGAATTGGGAAGAATCATAGTATTATTTCAGGAATTGATTAGGTATGAAACTATAGTATCATCGTATATTGGTATATAAAGAAGGTAAGTATGGATATTTGGAGACAGAGAAAAATAGAGATAATGATTAAAAGAGAGATTGTACATGCTAGTTGGATTTCAGCTGTAATTATATAATCTGTGATTGAAGATGAGTAAGAAGTTATTTAGATGATGATGTGTAATTAGGTGTTGATGGTAGGTTAATAAAAACTATGCATGTTTATTTGATTTCAACTACAATTGTTTTTCATATGGATTAAGATAGGCATGAAGCTTATTTACCCAACATTAAAGAATTGATAAAGATTAGTTCAAGGGTAATGGATGTACTCATAATCAGAGAATTTTTTTAATGTGTTTTAGATGAAATATCGGAATTACTTTTGCACCAAAGAATAGATTAAAAATGGAATCATTCCAAAGGTTGTACCCATATGGATTACTTTGTACACATCAATAGAATTGGCAGAATTTTAAAAGGGTAGATTGTTTAAGGGCATAATTCTTCATGAGGGTCATCAATTTAGTCTATAAGAGAAAGGATAGTAGTATAAGGTAGGCTAATAATTACAGGCAATCGAATAGTATTTTAATGAAGAATAATTATCCGTAATGGAGAAATGAACGGTTGCTTGATTAATTGAGAGATGTAATAGTATTTTAGAAGATAGATTTGGAACTGAGATGTTGGAAATTTGGAATGATAAAATATTTTATTTTCAAGTATGATATGCAAAACTAGAAATGGATGGTATGAATTTATGATTATGGCGTTTGGATTGATTAGTATACCAGATGTGCCTATATCATTAATGAGTAAGATTCTTCGATAGTATTTGAATGTTGAGGTGAATAGTATTTTGGTAAGTAGTTATTAGATATAATGAATAAGATGCAAGTATATGTTAATTTTGTTAGTAGAATATTAAACTTATTTAGGAATTGATATATTAAAAATTATACGTGGACTAGGTATTGATTGTATGATATACCAAGTGAGTATATTGTAAACTTGGTATTATATATATGTTATTATTAATAGGAATGCACATGAATGATATAAACTCACATTGATAACAAAGGATATGTGTGAATTCCACTTGCTCATTATCCTTGTATGATAAGTATTTTGAATGAACTATATTACTTACGTTATGTTGTGGACTGCGATTATATTGGGTGTAAATGATGTTAATATGTCGATTGGCTTTGTGACCATCGACTATGTGAAATTGATTAAGTCAATTGGCTAAGTGTCCATCGACAAGGCAAATGATATCAGTAATGAGATTGAGATATGAAGTGGGAACTCTTGCATTTATGTGAATTATTGCGAGATGTTATCCTTATTATTGAGATGAATTCAATTATTAATTATAGTACTGAGATTTAAAAGTTATGTGATGTATACTCAATTGCTTATTGAGTATATTTATATTTTTTTCTAGTATAGAATTGATGATTGAGGATGTTAAAAACGATGTAATGTAAATGCACATATTTGACTATAAATAATCCTATATATATGAGTTGATTGAGAGTACTAAATGTGTCACAAAAGGGTGAATATATGAATATTAAATGATGTGGGGACATAGATATACTTTGAGCTTACATTGTGAATGAGATCTATTGTATAAAAGAGTTATGGAGACTATAAAAGGATGAATATAAATGTTTAAGACTCGTGATTGATTGACTACCATACAATTATGAATGAATTGAATTAATAATGTTAAGTATGTTTTGGAGTGTCTCTAAGTTGGTTTGAGTCTCAATTGAGTATGGGGAAGATTGTATAGCTTCAAGAAGGCTAAATAGGGAATTTTAAGGTTTATAAGGTAAGGAAAAATTGAGTTCAAAAAATATGGGCAGTATAAAATTGTAAATAAGGTGGACCATTGACATATAATTTAGATTTACCAAGGGAATTGTTGTCTATTTATGATATATTCCACGTGGTTATATTGAAACAGTATTGATTAAAAGGTAAAGCGATTGAGGAATAAAGGGATTCCAATAGTAAAAGTGAAGTGGAGTTGTTGTTCACCTAAAGAAGCAACATGGAAAGTATAAGAGTTAATGAAATATAAATAACCATATTTGTTCTAAGAAGATGATAAAAAATTAATTTCGGGGATGAAATTTTCTTAAGGGGGAAAGAAATGTAACACCCTCCCTCTCGCATACGTATTTATGATGTATGTAATACATGTTGTGCATAGTACATAAGTGGACCTTATTTAAGTTAGAGATGTATAAGTCGTAGAGAAGGACAAAATTGGAAGATAAGTTTGAAGTTAATTATAATAATAGAAAGTTATGGGGGTATTGTATATTATGCCTATTTCATTATGGGGCTAAATAGATAATTGTGAGACATTTGGTTGATATTGAATTTGAGTAATATTATATTGTTTATTGAGATAAATATGTATTTATTATTATTATTATTATTATTATTATTATATTGGTGATAATTATTCATTATTATAAGAAGACTTTGGAGGGGGCAAATGGAGTCTTTTGATTGGCTAGTATAATTATGTGTGTATATTTAATTGTGTAGTGTGGTGGAGGGAGTAGGAGAAGAAAGGAAGAGAAGAAGAGAGGGTTTTGATAGCTTTGAGAGATTTTTGGAGAGGATTATTGTTAGTAGATTTGGAATTGCGGAAGCATAAGAGGATCAAAAATTATTTGAGATAATAAACAAACACAATACCAAAAATAGAGAAAACACAAAACACACAAGAATTAACGTGGTTCGGCGTAAACCTACTCCACGGGCGAACGAGAAACAAATTCACTAATCAAACTAAAGATACAAGAAAATAGAATGGAGATAAATACTCAACCCTTAGCCTCAATTACATCCAATCAAGCTCTCTACTTGGCACACGTGCAGAACACAAGGCATTCATGGTGTCTCTATATCTTGACACACTCTCTAACACATATACATGTAGCCCTATTTATAGAGGATATAAAACCCAAAATCCAACTTAATCAAGGATTCTCTTCAATATAGGAATCTCTTCAAAATAGGTGACAAGAATTTAATTCCAAAAAAGAGTTTAATTCCTAAATAAGAGTCAAATCCTATTGGGAAAGGATTTCCTTGACTTAGCCACCAAGTATATACCAAAACATTAATCTTGTGCGTTGCATAGCTTCCATCAAGCCGTGTTCCAACCCGTGTTCAATTCTAGACAAAAACGTAGGTTTCAGCACAGCTTGTGTCATGTCGTGCTCCTGCCCGTGTTCCCCTTTGGACATAATGACAGCCTCGAACACACCTTGAGTCATATCGTGTCTCAAGCCATGTCTGCCTCCAATATGAAAATAAGGTACAATAATGTCCAAAAAACTCAAAATAATGATGCCATAGGCTAAATTCAAGTCACATATTAACAAATCTCCACCTTGACTTGAATTGTCTTGTATAAAATTTGTTTCACCTTCTCCACAAATGTCTCAAACATGAGAATACCAAAACAAGTCCAAGAGCCACTTGAACTTGCTCCTCAAAAATGCCTTAGTCAATAAATCACCAAAATTGACTCTGCTCAAAAGTATAGAAGAATGATATGTTAATGTAGCAGTACCTGTCACGGTAGATCCTTGCAACTCATATAATCTACCAATGCGTCTAGCTCGCATCACCATAACGGCATCCATAATAATATCCAAAATCCCATCTCCGCCAACAAAACTATAACCACCAATTTCTAATGTGGATAACGAGATGAGATTCTTAGACATGTCCGAAACATGTCTAATACCAACCAAAGTCCTCACTACAACATCATGTGTTTTAATTCTAACTAAACCAATACCAACAATCTTACAAGGATGGTTGTTGCCCATTAACAAAACGACCATTAACCGGTTCATAGGTGGCAAACCAATCTCTATTGAGACAAATATGATAATCACAACCAGAATCAAATATCCACCATTGCCCAAAATTGGTTAAATTTTCAGTAACAATGAGGACATTACCTTCAAACTCATCAACCAAGTTGGCTTCTGTGGATTCACCATGCTGATCCTTTTTCTTCAATTTCCAACAATCAGCCTTCAAATGCCCAATTTTCTTGCAATAATGATAGGTCTTCTTTTTGGTACCCGAATTTCTCATCAATAGGGCATCTGCAGTTTCCCTAGTGTCTTGAACAAGCTCCTTATCCATAAGCTCCTTTGAAAACAAAGCCGATTTAACATCCTCCACCTTCAATGTTTCCTTAGTATAAATTAGAGTATCTCTAAAATTCTTATATATGAATAGTTTTGGGAGTCAAAAATTGAAGTTTTTGGAATGTTTTAAGGGGTCACAATAGTGAGCAAAAGTGGTCACAATCGTGAGGAACATCGAGCATTTAAGTGCACAAAAGAGCGCCAATCGAAGGAATTCCTATGAGGCTCACGAGTGCCTACTCACAATCATGAGAGGCAAGGTCACGATCGTGAGCAGCTCATTCCTACACCAACGGTCAAATCTCAAGCTTCAACGACTATATTTTTAACCCTCACAATCGGTGAAGGGTGAGTCGCGATCGTGAGGAGCTCTTTCTCTGTAAAAAGTTGAATTGTCATTTAATGAAGATTGAAGTTAATTTGGGCAAATGTGATTCTTCCTAATAGCTAGTTCTTGATATTTATTATAAATACAAGGCTTCCAACTTCATTTAAGAAGGTAACAAGAGTTGGTAAAGCAATCAATTTTTCCTAGCATTTGTTCAACCTCTAAAATTAATCACTTTTATACAAGTTTCTTAAGTGTGGGTTATGTTAAGTTAGATTCTCTCTTCTTGTTAATTATTGGGTTAAGATTAAAAGAAGTGAGGTATCTATCTTGTAATTGGTTCAAGTATTAACCATCAAAATACTTTAAATTGTGATTATGGTTTGAGTTAAGCCAAGAAAAACTCTTGTTGTTATAAAGGTTTAAGTTGAGCCTCAAAACTCATTTGTGTTGTACTCAATCTAAGTAATAGATTGGTGTGGTGATTCAAAATCCTAACTTGGGATAAGTTAGGTGGAGACGTAGGATTATTTGAAAATCTGAACTCCTTAAATCATTGTGCATTTGTTAGTTTATTATCTTTGTTTTTCTATCCTTGTTCTTATCATCTTCTTAATCTTCTCTTAAACTCTCAATAACTCAAATTAACCCTATTCATCCCCCCTTAGGGCTTTATAACTTTAAAAGGAAATAAACCATCTTCGACATTCAAGCCAAAATCTTTTGCAAGAATGACTATGGAAATAAATAAAAAATTTGGAGTTGAATGCCTTCATGAACATGTTGAAAATCACCTTAAGATTGTGAAAAAGGAATGGACAACTATTTCAACACTTTGAGCTAAAAATGAATTTGGATGGGATGATAACTACTGCAAAATATGTTTATGATGAAGAAGTGATGGTAAGAATTTTTAAAATCATAATTTTAAATGGCATGCAACCAATATTGATGATATTTTTTAGTGCTTATAATTAATATTTTTTTCATGCATTTGGTATTTGAGTATGTATTGTGTATTTTTTATTGAATAGGCACATCCTAAACATGAAAAGTATCTCTATAAAAAATTTAAAATGTATAGTAAGATGGAAATAGCTGTTGGGAAGGATATTGCTATTGGAAATTTTGCCAAATCCTTTATTGACATTGCCAATGATACAAACATCGAAGTAGATTCAACTCCACTAGAAGATGATGTCAAAATTGAACAAGCCTTAAAGGGAAAAGAAACATCTTCAGATATCAATCCTTCATCTCAAAAAATATCTCATAGGAAAAGAAGACGTGACTTTGCAAATGAAGGTGTTGGGATTTTGGCCATGGAAGTAAAAGAAGTAGCAATGCCCATTAAAAATCTTAATAAAAATCAGCTTGTTGTGTTTGACCTTTATGAAGAAGTGATGAAAATGGAAGGATTTAATGAAGTTACTTTGGCCTCTACATTTGATTGTTTGGTCTAACATGAAATGCTTACAAAAGTATTTATGGCCAAAAATGCCAATCTTAAGAAGATTTGGAACCAAAATTTTATTCAACAATATGGAGGTTAAGACATTTGACCTAAAAATTTAGTCAAGAGTTTATTATGCAATGAGTTTTGAACTGATTATTGGTACTGTGAATTTATTATTACTATTATCATAGTTAGAACTTATTAGGTATTTTATCATTGTTAATGTGGATGATCTTTTAATTATATAAAGTTTGTTTTATATTATGTTCTTTTTTATTGAGTTTGCAAATAATATAGGCCCTAAACTTTCAATTGATTAAACATGATTTTATTGAGTTTGTGAATGGAGAACTATTGCATTTAGTAATGAATATAACTGTGACGCCCATAAACATAACCAACACGTGATATAAACAAACATCCATACGCGGCATAATAAAATTTCTTGATAAAAATGTACTTGTATAAATACCAACACTTATATGTAAATACATTGTTAAACATTACACACATACTTAACATAAGGCTATCTAGTACAAAGTATGCTATATACAAAATGGCCATGATATGCAGGAGGAAGGTCGGTTACACCAAAACTCATTTCGGCCCACCTAAGACTCCAATGCAAGCTTCAAGCCCTTAGTCTACTCAAGTTCTAAAAAGTTTCAATGCAAAGGGGTGAGCTTACAACTCAATAAGCAACTACTAAAATAGTTGTACACATACACTAATCATATAAGAAATGAGTTGATAAGGCATATAATCACATATGTAAAATATATTCTAATGGAAATAAAGTAGTCTTACAAGCCACTATATTGTGCAAAATGGCCTTAGGTGCTCATAATGTGGGTCAAAAGTGAAAGGATATAAAGAAGAGAAGAGATGCCTTAACAACTCAGCACACCGTGCCGGGTCGAGTGGGAGTTGGCATGTTGTGCCTCTGTCATGACTCGGTACACTAGCATGAGTCGTCACAAGCCTGATTAGCTTTATTTGGATGCACGGGATGACTCGGCGTCGAGGGACGAGTCGGCACACGAGCTAGCTATCACGAGTCGACACCAAGGGACAAGTCGGCACGATCTCTTCGTTCCTTCCTTTGACAGTTTAGACACCCTACCTCATTCCAATGTATAGCAATCCACTTTATACTTGAGTATAACTCAAATCAAGCTTAAAAACACTTCATCAACATACTAAACATCACTAATCCATTCATCAACACATAATTCTCAATCATTTCACAAAATTAAAACATCTATTTTCATCATTTCATAACTAGAACAACCCATTCACACATTGTACCTCATTCAAAAGCATAATTTAAAGTTTGTACATTTCAATACAACAGTTAGTATCTGGCCAGACCTTTCCTCACACATAGCCTCATTGGCTATATTCCTCACATTTTCAATATCAATCAAATGGCCATTTAATGAGACTATCCGCCTGGCTCAGTCTTACTTCTCATATATCATTTATGAGTAGCTATACGCCTGGCTCAGCTTACCCATCTCACATAATTAGTAGAGACTATCCACCTGGCTCAGCCCCCACTATCACACATTATCACAATTCCTCACATATTTCACCTTTGAGTGAAATATAACACATTCAATATAACACAATATAATTGCATCTCAACAAGTCATTACAACAACCATTCACTAATATTCCATCAAAGCTCAAATTCATAACATTCAATAAACACACATATAGTGTCCGCTACATCATACATATATATCATCATTTACCAATATTCTCATCATATTTCTAATACACAAAAAGGTGGAACTCATTCCACACCATTTCACTAATTTATATATTCATTCAATTCAATTAAAGGCATACACTATAATACATATAAGAGCTAAGCATATGTGCACAACATATATTAATAGTTACTTACCTCCAAGTGCTTTCAACCTTAACAAAGGTCTTTCCTTTAATTATGAGTGCTTTCCTTCCCTTTATCAACCCCTATACATAATTATATATCAATTCAATAAGAAAATATTACAATTCACCCTAATCTCACAAAGTGTAACTAAATGCTTAAAGTTCAACATGACCTAAAGATGTACATACAAATCCAATAACCCCCAAATTGCTACTGAAGCTAGGGTTATGTGTCTACTACAAATTCTAATTAGAATCACTTAATTTAGACAAGTATGAAAATAAATATATATTTTAAAATCCATTTAGGCAAAATAGGGGCACTCATATGAGCAGTAAAATGTCTAGCCTTATTAGACCCTCTTAGCAATAAAATTAGTCCAAACTCAAAACATAGAAATTGTAAAGGAATCTCTGAAGTTTCCAAGGAATTCAACCTTGCTCAAATTAGAGCTCTATAGCTCAAGTTAGAGTAATAATAATAGGACTGAAAAAAAGAGGAACAAGATCCGAATTTAACCAATAATCAAACTCAACTTAAATCAATCAATAACATAATTAAAGCTTACCAATTATGCTTCAATGGATATAGGACCTTCTAATGCTTCCCAAAGTAATGGATTGCTAGCTTACACAAGGTCACAAACTCTCCAAAAAGCTCTCAAGAAATCAATCTCTTCTTCCTCCCAATCTCTACACACTCTACCCAAACAACACACACATATATACACATATAAACACCCACAAATCACAAGCCTACAAATAGCACTCCTTAAAGTCTCCTAAATTAAATGCCTAATAATAATAATAAATACATATTTATCACAATAAAAACCAATAATAATAACAATAATAAATGATAATATACTCTAATTAAATATAACTAAATATCTCCACAATATCTACGTAGCCCCTTAATGAAATAGAACTAATATACATTAGTCCCTAACTTTCTAATTGTGACAATCCACTCCAAATTTTTTTGTAGTTAAGTCCCTCTCTGCCAACATGCATATACCCAATTTGAATACAATCCATAATTGGACTATATATGTTATGAAAATATAATGCATGAATAATGCATTTTAAGATACGGGCGTTACAAGAATAATTAAAGGCATGAAGAAGGAAGAGTCAAAATCAGCTTTATATAGGCAATATTTAACAATTAATTGCTTCAGTTGGTAGAAATAGATGAAGATGCATGGAATAATAATGCTAAGGCAAAATGTTTCAAGAAACTTACCAAGTTAAAGTTAACAACATTGAACAAATAAATAGTCATTTCTAAAATTGACCAACATTGATCACATTTGTGAGGTTTTGATTTGAAATTGGACCCCAGTTAACGACGAAAAAAATGGACACATCTATAAAATTTACCATGAGCTTAACTATAGGCTTGTAAAAGAATAATCTACATGTATAAACAAATAAGTTACTCATTTACCTATAGTTATTATTAATGAAAAATATGAATATTCATTTTGATTAAAAAGGTTAATAATAATCCTAATATCATTTAAATAAAGCTTTACATATATAATTAATAGAAAAATAAAGCAAGGTTCCAAAAATATATAGTTTTACAGATATTGTTTAGGAATAATTTATTGCCAACCAAACATCAAAAAATATTTTTCAACTGTTTTTTAATGTTATAGCCAAACACTAGAAAATATTATATTTTTTTAGAAAATATTTTCTTCTGAAAATATTTTTCGAATACAAACGGAGGCTAAATAATTTAATAAATTAAATAAGCTGATTCCAAACTTCATTTTAGAGCCCGTTTGGAAAATAAGATGAATTAGAGCTCATTGATGCTAGTCTTGTTTAAGTATGAACAGACTAATTACAAAATTCATGAATTAGCTTGTATACAAGCTCATGAACAAACTCATTAGATGACTCCTTATTTTTTTTATTTTTTTTATTTCTAATGTAGCTTTATTTATGTATTTTAATTGAATATAGTTACTCGAGTCATTTAGAAAACTTGTTAAGAGATTCGTTAATAAACTTGTTAAAAGATTCATAATTGATTATTTTCTCCATGCTATTGTAGCTAATGTAGCTAATCCGGTTAATGTAGCTATAGCAGTTAAAGAAAGTAGCTCTCTTATCCCCCAACAAATAGGAAATCTATTTGTCGGAATATAGCTAGCTTCCGGCCTGCATTTCTGATCAAAAGTAGGAAATGAATAAGGGCCGACCTTATCCTAAAGAGCGGAAAAAAAGAGGGGGGAAAATCCCCACCTTGTTTTCCCCTATATATATATATATATATTGTACTCAAGTGAAGCTCGATTGAAGCTTGAGGCCTAAAAAATAGAAAATCAGCTCAAACTTGTTAGCAGAATTGAAAAAATACTAATAAATCAAGTCTTCTTATTTCTATTTTTTTTATATTCATTAATGTATATTAATAAAATCTTTATTTTTCCCTTTATGTTTTCAAAGATTAGTATTTTTTTCTTCTTTGTTTTTAATATATATATATGATTATAAACAAATTAAACCGTTCACAAATTATTTAGAGTTCAACTTTAAAAAAATTCATTCTAAATCATTTAATAAATTAAATGAGCCAATCTCAAATTTCATTTTAAAGCTTGTTTGTTAAATGAGTTGGGTTTGAGCATATTGATGCTAGCTCTCTTTTAAGTACGAACATATTGCTTACAAGATTAGTGAATTAGCATGTATAAACAAGCTGATGAACGTTTAGGCGGCTCCTAATTTATTTTTTATTTTAGTTGTTGCTAATTTAGTTTTATTTATTTATTTTAGTCGAATATAGTAACTCAAGTCATTCAGAAACTTGTTAAGACATTTGTTAATAAACTTGTTAAAAGATTCGTACGTAATTGATTATTTTCTCTATTATTGTTCTAAACTCAAGCTGAGCTCAATCAAAGCTCAAGGTCTAAAATAGAAAATCGGCTCAAACTTGTTTAATATTTTACAAGCTGAGTCTGAATTTTTAAAATTCGGCTAAATATATAAGATGAACCAAAACAAAAATAACTAAAATTTTTAGAAATAGGAACCAATTAACTACATACAATTTATATCAATATCCATCCAATATTTAATTCCTAAAATAGCAATCATCATTTTAATGCAATAAAAGTTAAAGGATCAAATACATCGGAGGGTATTGAACTTTAGTTTTATTTCAATTCGGTTAATAAATTTTAATTTATATTTTTAAAAATACTAAACTTTTATTTATTTTTACAATAGTCACTCAAAAAAATTTTGACATCTAAACAATTCAAAATTACTATTTTTATATAGAAGTAAATATTTTTTTTTACAAATAAGTCTATATTTTCTATACATTTATTAAAATAAGTGGTATCAGTTTTTAAGAGAAGATAAATTTCTAAACTTTTTATAATTTTTAGACTAAATTGAAAAGAAAATGATATTGAGAGATTAAAATCATTTTGGAGAGAAATTTGAAGGAGTAAAAAATTTTTACAGTATCTTTTTAAAACAAAATCAAAGTTAGGTTACTAAAAACATAAATTGAAGTTTAATATTCAAATTTTAATAAATGTAAAGTTGAGTGATCACTATTACATTTTACCAAAAGTCAAATGACTAGTATATATTTTAAACATTTTAAATTTATACATATTAAACAAACACGCGCACATACACACTTATATTATATAATTTTTTATAAGTATTTTTATATAAATTAACAAACTAATAAAGTCTAAAATTAAAAATTAAAAGATAATAAAAATAAACAAAGAACAATTTATTTTAAAAAAGAAAATTAACATGTTGCAAAATGCAAAGTATTGATTTTATGGCGCACCAGTCGCAAGAGTGCCTTTGAACTGCAAGATATAATCTGAAATGATGAAGAAAAACTCCATTAAAGCAAGAAGTTCTTAGGACTGAAGTTTAATTTGAGATATACTTTTTTTTCCCCATTACGAGCCATCCTACAATTAGTTGAAAATTTAATTTTCATTGGCTTTTCATAATTGGCCATGACCTAAAAAATTTAACTGGCTAGGAATTCAATCTTTTCTTTAAGAATAAATTTGAGAAATCTTGTTATCCCACTTGATGTAATAACCGTAATTATCATTGGCAATGACATTTTTTATCTTAATTATTATTATACAAATTAAAATATTATTATTTTTTACCATCAATTCAATAAAATTTTATTTCCTTTTTTGAATAAACATGCAAATGCAAAAAAATACACAAGTGCATGCACGATGTGAAACACACACAAAGAGATATCGAGCACTCACTCAGATAATTACTGACTGAAGATGTAGTAACACAGGCATATATACATGAATACGCGAATACATGCAACCGATGTGGGATTGAGTTACCCACTTGTTTTTTCTTTTTGAATAAACATACAAATGCAAACAAACATACAAGCGCATGCAGGATGTGAAACACACACAAAGAGATATTGTTCATACACACTAATTCAGACAATTACTGAGGAGGTAAATATAAACTAATATGTTGATTTCTTATGAGATAAGAGATACTTTATTTTTGATAATAATATTATTTAAAATTTACAAATAATACTTTAAACAACTAATTATAAATGAATTAAGTATATAAATCAAACCAAATTAATAAAAAAAATAGAATTAACTAGGAAAGAAAAGGTGAAAATCAGACATAAAAATTTAAAATATTTTTGATAGAAAATTACAGTGTACTAAAAACTTTACTTTCTATGAGTTTTTACAATTAAATAATCTGAGTTGACACTTGACGGTCCAAATCACTATGTAATTTCCCAAAAAAAAAAAAAGCAAGCTGATCCGTAAGTCATCTTGGGAGTTGGGAGAGTGAAAGG
>CATIWO010294271.1:0-28613 GCA_949673435.1 Macaranga tanarius
TCTTTTAGTTATTTTCCTTGAAATTTCATTCTTTCTAATCTTTGATTGTTTTAGAATTGTAGTTTATATTTATTTGAACATGCATTGAAGTTATAACAACTTTGTGACTGTAATTGGTAACATGTTGACTCTTTTTAATGCCTGTTTAATTGTATAACATTTTGCTGCATATTTTCTGTCGAGACATAGGTGACGCCTCTTTTAGAGAAACACCGCCTCTCAAATCACAGAGGCGACGCCTCTCTAGGAACAGAGGCGACGCCTCTCTAGGAACAGAGGCGACGCCTCTGTTTCGCAGAACCTTTAATTAATTTTCTTTTTCTATTATTTAATTCTTGAGCTTCTTTGTAGAGTTTTTTTAATGACAGAAGATTGCAGAACCTTAAAAGAATATGCAAGAGCAATAATAATGGATGTTTATCCATCGTTTGGAATTCTTAGAATTTTCCATTTTATTTTAATTTCTTTTAATTGTGGGATTTGTAATCTTTTCTCCTCCCTCTTTTCTTTGTATGCTTTAAATTCTGTATTATTGTTGTTGTTTGTTTGATTGATTTGGTTGTGAATGGTTGTTAAACATAAAATTGCATGAGAATTGGAATATTAATCAACTTGGACTATATTGTAAAATTTGACAAGTGTTTGAATTAAAATAGCCATTTGCATGTAACTCAAGAAATAATTAAATAATTAAAAAATAATAAAACATAAAACACAAACGGCCCACCCGATCGCAAGGTCGGGTGGGCCACTAAAAGCCCATACCCAGTTTCCGGACCCAATCTCTGAGGACGGCTGCTGGGCTTCCTCTGTGGAATCCAGTTGCTATAAAGTGTGTCCCGGGTTTTATCCGGGTGGCGACTCCATTCTCCAACCAAAGCCCTTTAAAAATGCCCAAAGTTGTACTCCTAGTGGGCCCTGAGCCCACACAGTGCCGTGGTCGCCGAACACTTGGGCGCGCACTGAACCCCGCCGCCTACAGCATATATCATTTTATGGTGTTTTGCTCTATCGTATATCATATATATCATAGAGGTGACTATGCCTTAGTACGAAAATATTTTTTAAAATGATGATGTTATATTTATAAGTGATTATTCGGATTGAGAAAAAAACTCTGTTAAAAAAATATTTTTTATTATGTGCGGAGGTAACATTATCTACAAGTCATAGCCATAGGTCATTATATCATTATAATATTATGTATAATTAATGATATAAAGTATATTTTATTAAATATGTATTGATTTATATTTTTATTTTGATGATCTATTTGCATAAAATGGATACAAAATTGAGAAGAAAATCAAAATAAATATTTTTATCCCAGTATTTTGCTTGAGAATTATCTATTAAGTGGCTATAATAGTTATGGTAGAGAGAGAGTAGAATTCTATTTCAAGTAGGCGACAGAATAATTTGAAAACAAAAAAATAACCCATAGGCCTTGCTTGATTAGATGCAATGGGCATTGTAATGGAATGACCATTACATTACATAATTCATTACAATGTTTGGTAGATAAATTTTTTTTATTTCAATGCAATAGAAATTACATAAGTAATCCTCATTATTTTTAAAGTCGTATTTAACAATCCTTAAAAAATCTATGTATTCCTCATTACATGCCCCATTTTTTATTTTAATTTTTTTTTTTTTTTTTTTTTACTATTTCTCTTTTTTTTTATTTTCTTTTATTTTTTCTTATACTCTTTTTTTCTTTTCCTATTTTTTTTTTATTTTCTCTTTATTTTTTTTATCTATTTTTTCATTTTTTATTTTCTCTCTATTTTTTTATCTCTCTTTTTTCTTTCTTTTTTTATTTTCTCTTTATTTTTTCTCATCCTCCCATTATATGAAAATAGTATAACCAAATATAAGAATTTAATACTCATTACATTACCTTTGTTTTAAAACTCATGTAACCAAGCATGGTAATGGAATGATAAATACATTTCATTCCATTCCATTCTTAATTCCATTACTTTTAGTAATTACATTCCATTTCATTACCACCAACCAAGCAATGCCTTATATCATGTACAACTAATAGGTTTTGTTTCTTTTTTCAATTTCCCTTCCTGCGCATGCTTAAGACACTCTGATTATGACTCAACAGTTGCGCAATGTGACCAAATATAAAAGCAAATTAATACAGTAAGCAAATGCGTTGACGTGTTATGGAATCTATGAAGGCTTTATACCATGATATGCGTGACGAGTTCGTGGTAATGCAAGAAGACAGATTTCACCTGAAAAAATCGGAACGAATAAATAAATCAGGAGGTTTCTTGGTGAAAATGGCGTATATTGTTTCAACCCTTTTGCTCTCTTCATTTTCTGTTTTTCTTTCACATTGTTGTTGCATTGCAGAGGCCGCCAATACTGGAAGAAATATTCCTGCGGTTATAGCATTCGGAGATTCAATTCTTGACACTGGCAATAATAACGATCTGAGAACACTCTCAAAGTGCAATTTCCCTCCATATGGAAGGAATTTTGCTGGAGGCAGAGCCACTGGAAGATTTTCTGATGGAAAAGTTTTCTCTGATCTAATTGGTAACTATTGCCTTGCAGCGTAGGTTCAATTAAATTTTAAAAATTGAAACAAAATTTACAAAAAGTTGCAAACATTGTACTTTTTACAGCTGAAGCTTTGGGAGTAAAAGACATACTGCCAGCATATCTTGATCCAGAACTCCAAGACAATGATATTCCCTCAGGAGTATGCTTTGCTTCTGGCGGCTCTGGCCTTGACTCTATAACTGCAGGCATACTGGTTCGCATATAATATAATGTGTTGTTCTTGATTAACATATATTCATTTTCAATAATTCTATCTAATTTTTACTTCTATAATTTATATTTGTCAGTCGGTCTTGTCAATAGAAGATCAATTCAACCTTTTTAAAGAGTATTTATCAAGGCTTAGACGTGTAGTTGGAGAAGCAGAAGCAAATTCCATCATATCCAGAAGTCTGTTTCTTGTATCAGCTGGAAATAATGATATTGCGATTACCTATTATGGTCTCCATCTTAGACCGCATTATGATATTTTTACATACACCTCTCGATTAGTTAGATCGGCTTCTAAATTCGTCAAGGTATATATATATATATATATGTATAGTATCAATTAATACGATGTCAAAATTAAGGCCAGTACTCCCAAGTTATGATCACATATATTGATCATGTTTACAATCAATTCTTGAAGAATTTACATGGGTTGGGTGCAAGAAGAATTGCGTTTCTTGGTACCTTGCCCTTGGGATGTCTGCCAATAGAAAGAACATTTGGAGGAGGGTTATCTAGAGAATGCAAAGAGATCATCAGCCAAGCAGCACAGATGTTCAACTCCAAGCTATCCTCTGAATTATCTTCCCTCAACACCCATCTTGCCAATGCCACCATTTTCTATCTTGATGTCTACAATCCTTTGCTTGAACTAATTCAAAATCCTCAACGATCAGGTACAATCATCAAAGAATTAAAACACCATCAACTGGAGTTTTTAGCAGATAGCTGCTGAACCTTTAGCTATATGTAATAATTTTTTTTATATATATTATCATTATTTTTTAGTCAGGATTTTATAATTTATTAATCATTTTTCAGGATTTCAAGTCTCTAAAAATGGGTGTTGCGGCACTGGATTAGTAGAGGTATTGGCAGCTTGTAACGAATTGAATCCATTTACATGTACCGACACATCTGAGTATGTGTTTTGGGATTCTGCCCATCCAACTGAAAGAGCATATAGGATAATTGTTTCTCAAATTCTCCACAAGTATGCCACGTATTTCTCCTAGGCAGCTTCAGCTCGTCAATCTGATCCTGATATGTTACTTCTATGCCGCCATCAATTCCCTTTCTCGGCATGATTATGGATCTGTTCTGTACTCCATAGAATTTTGTGATAGCGATCTTGCATGTGTACTCTTATTTCAGAGTAGCAAACTAGCAACTAGCAATCTTGTAATTCAATCCACATATGTATGCATTATTATTTTCTGAAGGTAGGTCGTAGGTAATGTAGTACATGGATACTTCTATAATATGACCTCTTGTTAATAAAAAAAATACTTTATTTCTATCATTATCAATTATGATTTGATCTTAATTCAAAAAATATTAATTTTTCTTTTTAAAAATAATATATTTAAAAAAAATATTTTAAAAACGTTTATTTAACTTTTCTTATTAAGATTGTGAAAGGTTGAATAGTGTAATCCTATAACTTTCTTTAAGATATTAATAAGTTAAGATTCGGTTAAAAACAAACTTTTCTTATTAAGACTAACATGAAAAAAATATATAGATTAAAAATTATTAACTTAATTTTTTTTTTGAACTGGTTGAAGTGATTTAATTTTCTATCACACTTTTTGTCACTTGAACCACTCACTGAATTGGTTGAAGTGATTTAATTTCCTATCACACTTTTTACCACTTGAACTATTCACGGGTGACAAATTATTTTATTTTTATGGCCTTGTAAATAATACAAATTTAAACTCAAAACAAACTGAACTTGTTCAATTGTAAAATAAATAAATAAATAATACTGTGCAATTCAAAATAATTTAGATTTCTATAATAAATACATATAAAAAAAAAGGATTGCATCAGAATTCTTGGGAATAAAGAGAATATTTTTAAGGGTGAATTACTATTTACCTCTGTGATTTGCCATATTATGCTACTTGGTCCTTGATATTTAAAATTTATATTATCTCTCCCTTCTATTTTCCATAATCATACTATTTACCCATTCCGTTAAATTTTCGTCACAATTTATGTTAGTTGACAAAAAAATTATACTATTTTCCCCTCTATATGATTATATTATACTATTTAACCCCTAGTATTTTGAAATTATATATTTTTATTATTAAACTAATTTTTTCAAAAGTTTACTATAAAATGATAATTATATCATTTAAAAAATATATAAATTACGTAATTTTAATTTTGTATAATTAAAATTTTAATTAAATTCTAATTAATTAGTATTAGTTTTAAAATACTTCTATTCAAATATAAACTTAAAATATTTATGTTACATTAAAAAATGTAATCAAATTAATTCTCTTTTTAATTTTGAAATCTAATTATTTATTTGAATTTTTAGTTTCAATCATTGGTATATGTATTAAATTATTTAAAATTATTAATTTTGTCCATAATACATTTTATATATTCAAAATCTAATTATTTATTTGAATTTTTAGTTTCAATCATTGGTATATGCATTAAATTATTTAAAATTATTAATTTTATCCATAATACATTTTATATATTCAACAATTGATGAAACTAATAATTCAAATAAAAAACAAATTGTGAAGTTTAAAAGAAGTTAGAAGAAAATATGCTTTTTTAATTTTTTATGAAATATAAATATTTTGGTTGACATTTAAGTAAATATATTTAAAATTGAAAACAATAAATTGTTAGTTGATTAAAATTTTGATTAAAATAAAATTAAAATAAGCTATTTTATTTTTTTGTCAAAAATATTTTTTATAAGATTATCATTTTATAGTCAATTAATAATAATTTTAACACAAATTCTATTAAAGTAATTAGTTTAATAACAAAATATATTTTCTAAATTGTTGGGTAAATAATATAAATATATTCAATTAGATGGGACAAATAATATAATATATTTAAATAGAGGGGGCAAATAGTATAATTTTTTTATCAACTAACGGAAATTTAATGGAGGGGGTAAATAGTATAATTATATAAAATAGAAGGGGGAGATAATATAAATTTCAAACGTCAAGGACCAAGTAGTGTAATATGGCAAATCCTATGGGATAAATAGTAATTCACCCATATTTTAAAGAAAAAAAATCTTAAATAAAAAGAAGAGAGAAATGTGTCAATAAAATACCAAGCAGCACAGTTGCAGGTCTCGCAACGCGTCGTTTTAAACAAACGGAGCTGATCAATTTGGCTTTGGGTCGAATTATTGGCGCTCTCGCTTTTCAAATCCAGATTGCTCCTCCTCCTCTAGGTTTTTAAACAAGTTTGGGAATTGTAGTGCAATGGAGCCTGTTGGTTTTGTAGTAGACAAAGTTAAAGGGATTGCCAAATCTGGACAAGAATTCGTGGACGGTCTTCTGCATCGCCGCAACAATTATACTCGCCGAAACCCGGTACTTGTGTGATTTTTCTTTTTTAAAATTGGCCTTTGTAGCTAAATTTGATGAATTATACTGTTTTTCTCTGAAATTCCCCTTTCAAAAGTTCTTAATTTGATTAGAATATTGGTTTAGACTTTAGAGAGCTATTGATTTTATTGACCAGTAACGAATTAATGAGAAGTTAAAACAAATTTTTTTTTTTCGCTATTTATCTTTAAGCCACTCTGTAATAATGTCTTCTCTAGCTTCCAATTTATAGCTATTGGTAGCTACTTGATGATCAGTTCTGAATTTTGGAGCTTATGGAAATAAAAATGCAATAATCATTTCTTGAAGAAACAATTATTGTTTGGATAATGGTGCTTCATATGATTCTAGATAATATACGAGAATGGTTTTTTCTTGTTGGTAATGGTCTAGTGGCTCAGTAGCTTAGCTCTTTGTCTAATTTTCTTTCAGTTAAATGAATTTTGCCGTACTGTGTTTATAGTTCGGAATATGTTGGATATGCATTACTGTTCTTCCTTTTCAGATGAGTAATATTGAAATTCACTATGACAGCTTCTTGTTGGCTATGGTCTCTTGTCTATCTTCTTGCCTCAAATGTGTTACCATTTGTGGTTGGAGCAGTATATACTGTATAGGCACTCATCTGTGCTCATTGTTGCAATTAGCATTGACTGATTTGCTGGTTCCATATGTAACAACAAGCTGAATGACGGAGCTTTACATTGTTCCCATTATATTGTTTTCAGATTGAGATTTTGAAGCGGTTGCAACGAGAAGCATTTTCAGACATAATGAAACTTAGGGACAGACAAGAAAAGGTTGAACGGATTCTTTCTTTCTCTAAAACATCCAAGGGAAGTCCATTTCACGAATCCAGTACCCTTGTGAGGGGAGATGTTGATGCACTTGGAGCAATATTGTTGTTTGGTGATTTTGACCAGCAGCATTATGATGCTCTTGGTAGAGCAGGAATTAAAACTGGACTTGATTCAAGGTTCACTTTTGAAACAACTGTCCGGGAGAAGGATACTCTTCTAGCTGAGTTTGTGGCAGGTCAAAATGGCACAAGATATGGTGGTGACGATGTTTCAGGAAATGCACTTTCTTTGGCGAAAGTCTTATATAGGGCAAATATCAGTGATTGGTTTTCCGCGACTGCAATCCCAGTAGGAGCACAGTGCAGAGACCTCGGAATCACTACAAGTACTTCTAGTTGGGTAAATCTCATTATTAATATTGCTGGTGACATAAAAGTTTTCTTCCTCTGCCCATTTGTATTCTGGTATTAATTTGTTAAATTGAGGACGGGGCCAGGTGTCCTAGTCTAAGTATCTATGCAAGAAGTAGTGATCATTTATTTTGAACATCAACTTAATTTGATTAGATTATCTTAAATAGTAAAAGGAATGCATGTCATTGCTGTCCCTTTTTGAGTGCCAAATGATGTTTGAACTTATACTTCAGAAGCTTTCTTTCTTTTTTTCTTGTGGATGTTAGGTTACTTCAATTTGATAAGCTATACCGATGAATCTTCAGTTAGTGTAAACTGATCAGTATTTCTCTCTTCATTGACAGATGAAAGGCCTGACTGATCTTTCATCTGTTGGACCCCCCCTTCTGAATCAGCATAGCGGTAGCTCCATTGGCTTGACAGTGAGAAAATCAAACGTTATTGCTTCAATGGCTCAGTCCATTTCTGGACTTGGGTTGCATCCGTGTTCTGATAGAATTGGCCAGTGCTTCAGCACCTTCGGCCAAATAGTCTGTCAACTTCCAAGGGGACTAAAACTCTCAATCTTGGGTCTCCATCAAGCGCCAAAATCACCTAGACGCAACATCAGTCTTGGATCTCTCGCCATTCCTTTGGTATTTACAAAACATCATAAAGCTGCTGCAACAGGGATCGAATCAACAGCTCCACAAATAGAAACAAGCACCCCCTGGACATTCTCAACTAGTTATATTGCTTTGAAGCTGGAGTCAGAACTTGATGAGGATACTAAAATTGGGGGTTGGGTTGAGATGAAAAATTCGAATGTAAAACAGATGCAATGGGCTGTTAACATGTACGATGATTCTGAAGATGAATCTGGTTGGGGTATATCTGTGAGCGGGATGGTTGAAGACGCCAGCAACTGGACCCATTTGCAGGCAGAGTCATACTTAAAACTGAACTTGGGGAAAAAATTTAGCTTAAAGCCGGGCATTGTCTATGCAATAGATGGTAATTCCAAGATTTCTGGTCTTATGCTCCGGTCGAATTGGTCCTTCTGATTGATTGATGTTTCTCATACAATATTTGAAAAAAAAAAAAAAAAGAAACACGTAGAATTGGAACAGTTTAATTATATTGAGAGGAAACAAATATCAACATCCTTTTATTTTTCTGCTTCTTTTCATACTTGTTAGTTGTTAGCCAATGTTTCTCTTCAAAAATGAATGAAATATTGTGGATGCTGTTCCTGACCTGGAAAATACACATGTAAAAAATGTATTTATGTTTTGAACAATAACGGGCAGGGCATAGGTAAAAAATTTTAAAGGTGGATGGAATGGGCCTTTTTTCAGTGGGTCTAAATTTATGAGCGCTTATTTTATTTTATTTTATTTTATTTTATTGGAATGGTCAATTTTAAAGAAAAAAAAATGTAGGGCGTGGGAGTTCGCACGTGTAACGACTCCCGATTACAAAAATCTCCACCATGGATACGGGCTTCTTACCTAATTTCAATAGGGATCTCACGCTCTCGGCTCGACGAGAAGAAGAAGAAGAGAAGAAAAGAAGAAAGCTTAACCTTTTAACCTAATAAGAGCCATAGTCAATGTCAACCGCCAGGAAAATCACTTTAAAGAGTTCAGATGGTGAGACTTTTGAGGTGGACGAAGCGGTGGCGCTTGAATCGCAGACTATCAAGCATATGATTGAGGATGATTGTGCCGATAACGGAATCCCTCTCCCTAATGTTACCAGCAAGATCCTCTCTAAGATAATCGAGTATTGTAAGAAGCACGTTGAGACTCCTAAATCTGACGATCGGCCTTCTTCTGTTGACGATGAGCTCAAATCTTGGGACGCTGAATTCGTCAAAGTTGATCAGGCTACTCTATTTGATCTCATCCTGGTTCATTTCTCCACTTCTTGATTTGATCAATTTATTGCATCTGTGATTTCAATTTTGGTTGATTTGATTTAATTTTGTTTCTAGGGTTTCTAGTCTAGGTTCTTGATTCTCTTCGATTCATATACTTTTCTGATTATTGCTCGAATTTATTATTATTAGTTTTAAATTTTGGCTGTTGTTTGATATTGTTGCAACAAGACCTTGTTGTTGCCTTGTCGAATTAGGCACTGCTGTTCTATTCACAGCTAATTGTTCTGTAGTATTATTAAGAACCTAAGTTGTTATTGGATTAACTTACAGCTTAAATATTTTTGGATTCAGAATTAGTGAAGGTTCATGCCTTCACTGTGACAGATCTGTTTATGCATTTAGATTTTGTTTATATGTTCACTCTGATGTTTGTTGTGTTTATAGAATTGTAGAGGTATGTGCTTCTCTATACTCCTTGTCTCTCTTCCCCTACTACTTTCAATTCATTGAGATAAGATGACCTAGATCTGAAGAAAGATAATTAGTTGAAATAAGAACTTTGCTTTGTTGTGACTTTAGGGGTTTTCAATTTATATCAAGAAAATAGCCTTATGTCTTGCGCTTCAAGGGATGTTTTGTCATTTATGTATATCTAACCACCTTAAGGCCTGCAAGGCTTGTGCATTTGGACACCCTTTTAGAATTTAGATGATATCATTAATGTCTTTGTTTTATCTTTTCTTGATATAAATTTCTGTCAAATAAACATTTTTGTTTTCCAATGGTATTTGCATGTGCTGTCTTTGAAATTTATCATGATAGATGCCAAGTGGTCATATAGGTGCGTCAAAGTACTTACATTGCTTGTTAAATTTTTTGATACAATTTCTACAAGGTACACTCTAGTCTGACATATGCAACTAATAATCAAGCACTAAGTTATCATCCAAAATAATACAATGCTTGAAATGCTTCTAGGGTGCAGCATGCTTTTTAGCTAACTAATCACTTGCCCTAGATGTAACTGTCTGATTGGATTTGTTTTAACTGTGTCATGCTTGATAGAGCTGTCTGCCTGAATTCGTTTAAACCTTGAAGTTTGAACTGTGTCATGCCTGTGTAGTGGCACCGTAATTATCGTTTTAACCTTTTGTACCATTGGACGGGTAGGATGTTGGAGATAGCATACTGACTTGAATTTTCGTTTGAGTTTTAGGCTGCCAATTATCTGAACATCAAGAGTTTGCTGGATCTCACTTGTCAGACTGTGGCTGACATGATCAAAGGCAAAACACCTGAGGAGATTCGTAAGACTTTCAACATCAAGAATGACTTTACACCAGAAGAGGAAGAGGAAGTCCGGAGAGAGAATCAGTGGGCATTTGAGTGAAGGCTGTAAAACAGTTTATCTGTATTCGTGCTTCTTTTTTCCTGTACGTTTCTTTGCTGGACTTTGGTGTGTAGGGAATATTTGGTGTAAACCTTTTCTATTATAACTCTTTAATGTTCATTGTTATAGCTGATGTTTTTTAAGATAAGTTTGAGTTTTTAAAATTGTCTAAATAAGAAGCTAGTTTTCATGTGAGAGGACAGGTTTATAGGGGAGAGGTATTAAAGCTAATATTAATGTTGTTGTATGCTTGATTATAAGCACCATGAATTGCAGGCATAAAAACTAAAATTTCTTTACAAGATAGCTCTGTTCATCGTCAAGGATGTATATCAAAGTGCACTTTCAATGGCAAAATTATTATATTCAATCAGTATTTTGTATTGGTGACTGGTTTTCTGCGATATCACAAGCAAAACGAGCAAAGAATATGTTTTGAATTTTTTTTGTTTTTTTGAACTTGCAATACAGATTAAGTGTCATTAGGACGGAGAGGTATATTTTAAATTTTTTAAAAAAGTTTATCTGCTAAAATTATATTTTAAAAGGTGCCTTTTATGAATAAAACAATTTGTACTTTATTAATAATTACCATGAGATGATAACAAGTATTCTAATTTTATGGTGATAAAAGTGAAATAAAAATAAAGTATTCTCATCTTAATTTAATTAGATTTCACCATCGTTTTAAATATTTAATTTATCATCCAAAATCACTATGTCATTTTCCGGTTTGAGGGCTTGCCAGACTTACTAACATATACATACACGTGTCAATTGGATTACAAATATTATAACACATCACTTGGTTGGCAAATACATAGCTAAACATGCATCAAGACAACATGACATAATCACTAATATATTATAACATGTCAATTTTATCTTTAATATACTACAAATATTTTTTTTTAGTATATTATTAACTGTTAAAAGTATGAGAACCTATTAGTATATTAGGTTTTTTGAACTAGTAGAAAATACATATCACTAATTCATATATGGCATTACAAGAAAGAGAGGGTAAGATTATTGTAACAAAAATAATAAGATAGTACAAATTATAATAAAAAAATCTTGCTCTAAATTAATACATTAAGAAAAAAAATAACAGTAATTAAAAAATAAAAATAACCATTAAAATACCGATTATTGGTGTCACATGAAGGGTATGAAGGGGATTTGTAGTATATTAAGATAAAGAGATAATGACCTCACAAGTCCTATAAGTTTTCAAAATTTTCAATTAAGTCTTAATTTTATTTTTTTAATTAAGTCCTCCAAATTTTTAAAGTGTTATTCGTTAGTCATGTTCCGTTATCTCAAATGGAATAAGCGGACATATCAATGAATAATGATCATATAAGTCCTATAAGTTTCTAAAATTTTCAATGAAATTCTAAAAAAATTTCTTTTTTAATTGAATCCTCTAAATTTTTAAAGTGTTACTTATTAGTTATATTCTATTATCTCAAACAGAATGGATGACAATTATACCCCACCCAATTAACTGATGTGTGCGGCCAACTCATTACCCCCTTCCCACGTCATTGGCCACATCTTCTTCGTCCTTCTATTGTTATGCTGTTATAAGCTGGTTGTGAGCACTCTTGTTGTCATAAGTGCACCTGCAATGTTTACATACATCAGTCAAACTGAGATTAAATGCTAACATGCTTTAATGATATAGATGATAATGATTTTTTATGGTGCATATCCACAACTAGAAAATATTTTCTAACACTAAAATCAACCTCAAAGGCACTACAATTTCATCAAAATTTCTCTAATTAATAGCAAAAAGAACAAAAAAAAGTTTCCAAATGAAAATGACCCACAAAGATTTATCAAAATTTATCTTCACTAAAACACCACACAAGAACAAAATTGAAGAAAAAGAACAAAACCTCAAAGACATGTCAGTTTATTTTGTTTGAAATAACGGAATAAGACTAACGAGCAACACTTTACAAACTTGGAGGATTTTATTAAAAAAAAAATATTATGACTTAATTGAAAATTTTGAAAACTTATAGGATCTATGGGGTCATTATCCCTAAAGTTAAATCTAAAGAGTTAAAATAATTAATCTGCTGAAGTAAAAAATTATAGAATTCCGCATGAAATTTCCATTTGATGCCCCTCCCTTTAACATGATGTTAAAATGGGCAATTCAATTTTTTAAAATCATTTATATGTTTATATTATTTCTAGGGTAATTTATTAACAGCCCTGAAGTTTGGTTAAACCTACTAGTTTATCTTTATATTTTTAAAAATTAATTAATAATCCTTTTAGCTTTGATTTTATTAACTATTTTTCCTCCCATTAATTAAATACCCTCTCAAATTTATTTATTTTTAATTGTTAACGTAAGGAGGTATTTAGTTAGCAAAAGGAAAAAAGTACTTAATAAAATCAAACCTGAAAAAATATTTAATTGACTTTTGAAAATATATAAAGGAACTAGAGAATTAGAACAAATCTCAGGATGTTAGTAAATTACTCTTATTTTTAATTATATTACGTATATATTTGGGATAAGTACAATTTTGTACCATGTAGTTTCACCTTTTGACAAAACCAGTCATGTGTTTTTTTTTTTCGACATTTAATTGCAATGTGTTTCATAATATTTTATATTTTTAATGCCCTTCTAACAATTATTGTTTAAAAAATATAAATTAACGTTAGAATAATATGAATTTTTAATACTAAAATCATATAATAAGTGATATATCATTCAACTAGCTACAATAAACTCACAACAAATTAAGTTTAGATATATTTTTAATTTTTTTATGAATATAAAGAAATAATTTTTAAAATAAATCTATAATATTTTTAAAAATAACCAATTGATTAGATTGATCACAAATCACAGATAGAATAAATTTATCATTGAAATTTAATATTATATCAATATTTTTTATAAAATAATGATGATATTAGTTAAAATGACATTAAAGTGCAAAAAAATAAAAAAAATATGGGTACTTAAATGTTGAAAAATAATTACAAGACTAATTTTGTCAAGACACAAAATTACTGATACAAAATTGTAATTGTCCCGGTATATTATTTATATCCCGGCACACCGGTGTGCAGGCACACTGTCGTCTTTGCCCTCGTTAAGGTTATAGATTGCTCCCTTATCCGTCAACAATTGTATTATTGGCTTTAGGGATTTCTCAACGAAGCAGTAGCAGATAACTCTCAGAGTCGAAGAAGAAGAAGAAGCAATGTCGACAGGCAAGAAAATAACGTTAAAAAGCTCCGATGGAGAGACTTTTGAAGTAGAGGAGGCGGTGGCTCTCCAATCGCAGACCATAAAACACATGATAGAGGACGATTGCGCCGACAGCGGCATCCCTCTGCCTAATGTTACAAGCAAGATCCTCTCAAAAGTAATCGAGTACTGTAAGAAGCATGTTGAGACTCCTAAGTCTGAAGATCGTCCTTCTTCTGCCGACGATGAGCTCAAGTCCTGGGACGCTGAATTCGTCAATGTTGATCAAGCCACACTATTTGATCTTATTCTGGTTCGTTTTAGTCCAATTTTTTTCAATTCTCTTTTGTCTTTCTTTTAAAAAGATATGAAATTGTGCGTCATTGATTATATTTCTAGGGTTTTTGACATCTGAATCGAAGAATTAGGAAGTTTTATTTAGATTAAAAGCGGATTGAAGATGCTATATCTGAAATAATTATTTATAGTCCTGCAGTTGCCAAGCATTAATCCTATGATTTCGATATGGTTAGATTCATTCAAGCGGTCATATATGTGTTTAGAGGCAACTGGTGATCAACAGCAGGGCTATACCAAACAGTCTTATGCTGAATCATTTCATTTGGAAGTTAAATAACACGGCATGTATGTAGCTGTCTGCTTGAATTTTGTCTCAGATCATGTCATTTGAATTGTGGTGATGATTTTTAGACTTTTGATACACCCATGGAAGGAGAGATCTTTCTTGTTGCACTGCCCCCTGAACTTTTTCTGGTTTTTCAGGCTGCCAATTATCTGAACATCAGGAGCTTGTTGGATCTAACTTGTCAGACGGTAGCAGATGTGATCAAGGGAAAAAACCCAGAAGAAATTCGCAATCTTTTTAACATCAGGAATGACTTTACACCTGAGGAAGAGGTGGAAGTTCGCAGAGAGAACCAGTGGGCCTTTGAATAGAAGCTTAGCTAGGAAAGAGTGTCTTTATTCCTAGTTTCCTTTTGATGTTGGACGTGGTGTTCATGGATTACTGCCTGCAAGCAATTGTTTATTTGCTGTTCCATTCCTTCAAAACAATATATAACCCTTTGATTATGTTAATATGTTATGATACATTTCATATATGAAAGCCTTTTGCCTAACTTGAATTGTCTAATGTTTGCTCTGTTATTCCACATGCTTGTTATGAGATGATGCATTGCAACAACTCTTCCTTGTGGTTTCATTTGGAGTTGGGAATATATTTTAATTTGTTTCAATGTGTTGGAGCTGCGTGGATGATGAGAAATTGGTTTGCTTGTCATGTGGTTGGCACTTGCCCAAATATGCTGGGCAGTGATGTTGCTCATAAAGAAGATGTCTATAAAAATGGAATTTGAAAGGAAGGAAACCACGAAGCTCAAAGACGTGTGACGTTAAAAGAGTCTAAATTCGAAATTAACTCTGATTGTAAGGGGACCATATCGATTGCACCATGAACTGGTTATTACATTTTAGACTACCACGAAGAGTTGATGATAGTACAACAGCCATTATTGATCCTAAACTTTAGGTCAATTACTTCTTCTACTGCTGACAACAAATGGGATCCGGACTTTAAATTTCCCATTAGTCCATGTGATTGCTCCAAACACATCATCCTCTAGATGTGAATTTACCTTGAATAAAGCATGATACTCCAGCCTCTGTCCATTCTTAGTAAATTGTAGTGGAGTTGGACCAACTCCTACTTCCAGTCCGGCGGGCGCAGATATGATTGGAGTGTATGTTGTGTTACCGTCTTCCCCAACGTTTGTAAGAGTTCTGCTTACGTTCTTGCTCTGGTTTAGATCGAGGTTGAATATTGTTATGGAAGGGTAATTGATATTGGATATAAGATCAGAGCTTAAATCCTTAGGGCAAGAAAATCCGTCCGGAAGATTTTTTGCAATAACTCCGACCGTGGACGTATTATAGCCAATATAACAAAGAAAGTTTAAGTAGTCAATGGTGGTGGTCTCATAAACCAGACCTGGTTGCAGTGGTCCAATTGTGCCTACTTCACCTGCCCCGTAATCATAAGGTGTTGCTTCGGCACCTGAATCTGCTGTTATGGGACCCTTAACATTGTTTGTTTGGGATGCTGGAGTCAAATAAGGAATAAAAATGACGTTATGCATATGATGTATATTAAATTTTACAATTTACATGTTGTCAGATCCTAACCTGTTGTCATAATGGCTGATTTGATTGCAGAAGGGCTCCATGTGGGATTTTGAGATCTTACCTCTGCGGCGATTCCAGAAACGTGTGGACATGACATGGAAGTTCCTGAGATCACGTTGAATAGAGGTGGTTCTTTACCTTTAAGTGCCTCCTCTGTGTCATTGCCTTTCCATGCTGCAATTATGTTGACCCCTGGTGCTGCAACATCAGGCTGCATAGCCATAGCAAAGGTAAAAAAATGAGTTATTCAATCATGAAAACTATGATTTCTGTTAGCAGGAACAAGGGCTTTGCCTTGAGGATGTTCTTTGTGATGGAAGAAGGACCTCTGGCTGAGAAATATGCAACCATAGGGGCTGGTTTATAATTTGTCACTGTTGTGGTGGCTAAGATTGTTGCAACTGGATTTCTGTAAAAGTTTATGAAATGTGTCAGTACAATAGGTGGGTTTCTGATTCGAGCAGCTCATTTTTAACTTCAGATCAAGATAGTAGTCTTTGCTTTACTTTGTTGAGTTAATATAGGAAAGTAGTTCAGCACCATCTTCCGAACCGATCAGAGTCATTGGAAATTCCTTATAAGACTCTGCAACTGCCCTTGTCCTGTCATCCACTAAAATTAAACCAATCCCTCCTAACTTCTGCACTTCCACCTTCTTCTGATTCTCCAAGGATTCATCATCTTCATTAGCACAGAATACAATCTTTCCTTTGATTATGTCCGAATCCATGGATCCTGGCCTGCAGTTTCTGAAGCAATACATGTTCAAGATGTAAATATTAGAGCCAGAGAAATATGGGGATTCATATAAATTGTCACCATTAACTTTGTCTAATTTTCTGCATTTATCAGTGTTTTAAAGCTATAAATATGCTTCTTATGGACTGCAGTGGCATTGCATACCTGGCATCATTCACATCCCCATCAGCTGTCTTCGCTACCTCTGCATATATCAAAGGGTGCACTGGATCTTTTCCTATATTCGCAAAATTTATGCCTCCACCCTGAAGTGAAAAGAGAGAACTCAGGATTTTTCAATCAACATATTCTTAGAAGTTTTATGTGATCTCAACATGGATCACAAAAGCAGCCTTAATTCACATGAAAGCCCTGTGCTTAGTTTAAAATTCATAATGATCTAATTGTGGATTGCTGCTGCTAGTAATGGTGCCTGTCCAGCATATTTCTATTTCTGAAGAACTGCAACCTGGTTCATGTAAAAAGTATCATTACCTTGATCACTTTGTTGCCGCCCAAAACAACATTGGACTCAAAGGCCCTGTCAATGGTAGTAGCAGCAACTGTCAGAATCCAGGGTGCGGTATTCACAACAGTTCCCCGGACAGGCCCATCATTCCCTGCAGAGCACACAACAGTGATCCCACTTTCAACCGCATGGAATGCACCGATGGCAATTGGGTCCTTGTTTATCTCTGGAATAAATGATGATGGTGCACCAATTGATGCAGATAATATATTAACACCATCGAAAATTGCATCATCAAATGCTTTTAATATGCTGGAGCCATAGCATCCATTCTCTGAACATACTCTGTACACAGCAATCCTTGATCCAGGGGAGCCACCTTTTGCAGTCCCCTCAGCTAGACCATAGTAAGACGCATGCGGCACTGCAGCTCCCGCGGCAGTTGAAGCAACATGACTGCCATGTCCAATCATGTCTCTAGGTGTTTGAAAGATTTTATCATCATCATCTTCCGGGCCATCATAAAATCTTGCTCCAATGAGCTTTCTGTTGGCAAAATGGATCAACGACCCGAGATATTAGATATTCGAGGTACAAAATTTGACAATACAAATTCAACCGACAGTGCAAATTTACCTATTGCAGTTGGACGAGTTGAAATTGTAACCTTGGACACAGGTTCCCTTCCACCTTGACGGAATTGAACCCATATCTTTGTCACTAAAGCTCTCTGATTCAGGCCAGATTCCTAAAATACACCTCACTGTTAGAAGACATAATGATCTTACTTCATTGATTGGAGTGGTACTGGGGGCTCACCTGAATCTATGAGGCCAATGACTGTGTCCAAACTCTTAGGGGATGAGCTAGATTCTGAAGTGGGATATTTGTCAATCTTAACATCAGTTTGATACCTCAAGAAATCCCATGAATGAGTAGTGTGGAGTTGGAAGACAGGATCGAGAAAAACCGATACAACTCCAGGTTTCTTTGCAATTGATTGAGCCTCAGCTTCTGATAAACGTGCAGCAAACCCTGAGAATCCATGTCTATAGCTGTGTACAAGAGCATTCTTTGTCCTGGAATAGAACAAGTTACATAAACTCTTAAGTCCAATTCAATTTTGTTCGCAGTACTAGAATATTTATTTCCTTTCACTTCCTCGTTTTCTCATTTTTCTGTCTAGTTCAGGAAGTATCTAAAGTTATAACAAACTGATCGAGAACAAGAGCTCAATTTCTTAGGAAGTGGACAAGACAAAAGGTTTCCGTTTACAGAACATGGGTGTCTCTTTATGTGGTTTGTAATTCAATACTGTAGAATGCTACTAAAGGAAAAACAGTAAATGCCTGTTCCCAAACCATGCGAACAAGGTGAAAATACTTGCCTTTTTGACAGAGAGCTCAGAAGCTGGACATAGTCGTTGTCTATGTATCCATTGCTAGCCCCCATGTAAACAATATAAACCCCATTTGCTTCCACTGCAGCTACTCCTGACTTTATCAAAAAAGACAAAGGAAAAAGAAAGAATATGACAAGACCTTTCATGGCTTATGAACTGATCCAACGAAGTAGAAGCTTTCTCGCTTCAGCTTTAGTAATGATGCACGGCTACGAGCAAGATTGATATGTAGAGCTCTTATCCTCAACAACACCTAGGTAGTCTTATTTATAATAGCGAAAGTGTGGGTGTGTGTCTGTAATCGCACATCCGCCTATCTGATCCTTGTTAATGTCCACTTATAGTGCGCCATTGCTCATCTTTTAGCATTGGCAGGTGTTGGTGATGATGTTAGTGATGGTGGTGACGATTTAAGGAAGTGGAGATAGGTAAAACGCTGGAGAGAGATATTTCCCAAACTCCTAATGCAAAAATTTAGCAACGGAACAACTCATGCTATTTGAATGTGTAGTTTTCTTTGTCTTGGTTGGACATCTTGCAAATTAGATGATTATATATAGTATTCTACATGATATAACACCCTTTACGAAAGCATGGTAACAAGCAAAACAATATTAATAAAAAAAATTATGATTCTTATCAAATGAAAAATAAAAAGGAAAAATAATCAACTAAGGTTAATTCCGCTAACTTAATACAAATTATATATACATATATATATAGGCCTATTGGTATAAAAAATTCAAACGTTTGTGACTTTTTACAATCTGATCCCAAACTTTTAATTTTTGCTATAATGTCCCAATTTAATAAATGTTTGACAATTTTAATATAAATAATTTTTTGGTCAAAATAAAATATAAGATGCTGACGTGGCATATGTAAAATGTCAAATTTACCCTTTATATTGTAAAATCAATAAATGTCTATTGACATAAAAAATCCAAACGTTTGTGCCTTTGGCATTTTATCCCTTTTTTAATTTTTTTAAGAAAAATATTTCAATTTAAAATTATTTGTTCAAAATTAAATAAAAAGTGTTGACATGATAATTGAAAAATTAAATGTACACATGATAAAATTATTATTTATGATTAACTATTATTTTAATAAATTTTTAAAAATTATATATATATATATATATATATATATATGTATGTATGTTGTAAAATAAGAAAAAATTTTCTTGAATTTTAAAATTAGATATTTTTAACTACTTTCATATAAATAATTATGAAATAATTAAAAATTTAAATTAACTAGAGTAATAATGTTTATATTAAAAATATCTTTAATTTTTAAAATTTTATAAAAATCATTTGTGAATTTAAAAATTTCTTAAAAATAAATTTAATTTTTTTATTATGTTTTTATTTTTATTTAATTTTAAATAAATAATATTAATTGACTAAATTAAAATATTTTATCAGAATTTGAAAGTTGGGATAAAATTGTCAAAAAATTCAGATATTTGGATTTTTATAACAATAGATCATTATAAATTTAAAAAATTAAAAAAGGTAAATTAGATATTTTATACGATGCCACATCAGTATTTTTAGTGAATTTTGAAAAAAAAAAAACTATTTGTGTTAAAATTGCCAAACATTTACTAAATTAAGATATTATTACAAAAATTAAAAGTTTGGGATCAAAAAATTTCAAATTTTTGAATTTTTTTCACCAATATATATATATATATATATATATTAGAAAAGGGAATTAAAATTAATAGAAATTTATCACATGATTAATTTGAACAAAATGGAACCCACATAAGAAGTTGACTAAATCTAAGAATTTGAAGGCTTTAGACAGATTTACACTTTATTGGATGTAAATAGAACATATATTATTTGAAGTATTTTTTTTCTTTATTTATATGCTCCTTTTGAGAGACATATAATCATCATTTGTGTAAATCATAATATGTGTGCACATTCCCTTTGAACTCTTTCATTATTATTTCCACTTTCCATACATGAATGAATTAGGACGGTAACTTCTGATGACTTTGTGGAAAGAATTATGTCCATAATGACCGAATTCATTTCTGATATTTTTTCTTAGGGTAACGTTAGGACTATTCACGTCATATCGCGCAACTTTTATCAAATTGTCCTTTTTTCAAATAACAGCTCTGTATGACGCTGTCTTTCTCTCAAATAACAGCTCCCCTATAAATGAAGAGCTATTTATTAAAATAAAAAATAAAAAAAAAAAGTATCGATATCGTATCACGAGACGTCGCGTAGCGCCATACCTATCCCTATTCTTTTTCTTATTATCAAGTCAAGAGCGATACTTATCCCTACCCTTTTTCTTATTATCAAGAACTGTTCATCATGACAATATTGCCATCGAAGCTGAAAATATAATGGAAGTGCGCCACCTGCTGACATCCGTATCCCCACTCAATTCATGTCTTTAGACGAAGATGAGCCTCCACGATCAACCTCTCTTGACAGTCAAATTGCATGCTAATTTTTATTCATGAAAAGATATTAAAGAAAAACTTGATGATCCACGCACTAATCTTCACCACCATATCTGTATGCCTACCACTATAAAATACAGGCACTGATCTTATATATGGACTAGAATGTAGAATGTGATTAAGTCCCAATGAAACGCCAAATCATTGGCTGAACAGATCCAAAAAATATTATATTGAATGAACAGTTAATCATGTATGTATGGCAACTTTAACGCATAAGATGTTGTAATTTCAATTAGCGCTGAGGGATCTTCATAACTTGGCCTAACTTTGCTCCATAATTATTGCAAGCACCCCATGTCAACATTTTCATAAATATAATTAGTAACATATTAAAGTAAATAATGAATTTATATCCATGATTAGCAAGTTAAGAGAACACGGAATTAAGTCTGACTTGCATCTGCTTTTTTTTTTTTTTTTTTTGACAATGATAGAAACTACAACGGTTAGTTATTAGTATTAGCAAAAGTAGAAATTCAAAATTTCTACCTATGAGTATGGGACATTATAAATATAAGTCCCAGTTATAAAAGTAGCTAAAATTTAAATTTTTCTAGGTCCAAGATTGCCTCATCAGCCATCTACTGTGTATTTGTTGAACAACCATTGTTTTTCTTCCTTTGATAGCAATTGATGCTTGGGAACAAGAGCAAACTCTGTAACATTGGCCAATTATAAATTGTAAATCTCTCGAATGAGTTCCTATAATTATCATTCACTAATATTTGTGAAATTTTGTTCCTTGAATACTAAGAAGATAACTGCCCTTGTTGTGGATTTAGTTTAGTAGCTTTCATATGCTAAAATCAACCGCTCTTTGTTTAATGAGAACTAGGCCTTAGAATTGAACAACCTAACCTTCCATATGAATTAAGTGTTCTTTGTCTGAGAACTAGACATTAAAATTGAACAACTTCACCTTTCTTATCATAGGAAAATAGTGGGGAAAAGATTATATGTTATATTATTGATTGTTATCTAATTAGAAACAATCTATCTTGTGCGGAAAAATATATACTTTTTTTTTTTTTTTTGCTTAAATCATAGTTTAATGAATCACAGTTCACAAAGACGTATATGAAACTCACTAGCATACAAAAATTTACGTATTATGTCAGCGCAGCGCGCCATGCCTCGTGCAAGAAAAACTCATGTAAAATTTAGAGGGTGCAATTGTCACATGAAATGTGGACCCAAACCCCTCCCTTCAAAGGCCCACTTCGTGCAAAATTGGCTTGGCTTGCAGTGACACTTTGGATCCTTTTCATTTATCCTCAGTTGATAAATTTTTTTAAAAAAATCTAAAACATATTTATCATAATTAACCAACATAACAACAAACAGACTTAGCACTATTGATGGCAGTCCTATCTTCATGCAACTAAATGGAAAGAATGTAATGGTTAATCCTAACCCTCGGGCCCTTGGTTTAGGTTGTTTAGTTTATCTCCGAGTGTTGTGCTTAAGATAGGCTTTATCTATATTAAGCCTATATATTCTAGTGACTTTTGTGTTCAATTTTTAGTCCAATAGAGTTTTTACCCACTATTTGTAAAAGTCTCATTGACTAGGGATATTATGGTGATCAAGTACCATGTAACCACTCAAGTTAATGAGTAATGAAACAACAATTATGGTAAAAAAAAATCTACGGCCCATTAGTTCCAATAATTTAAAACAGCCCGACCTGTCTAATTTAGCAATAATTAGTAAATAATATAATACAAAAGGAGCAATTCAAATGAAAAGAAAAATGACAAAACGCTATAAAGTCAAGGTTTGAAAAGATAAGAGAACAATTTTCTGAGGAAAATTATTAATATATACATTATAATTAATTTTCTGAGGAAAACTATTAGTATATACATTATAATTAATAGTTGACACGTTTCTTAATATTTTATATTTGAAAATGATGGAAAAATTGTTATACATAATGGATAAGTAGTAAATTAAGATATCATTTCCACCGAGATTACAATCTATCCACCTACCAATCTCTCTCTAATTGTTTAAAGCTCACAAATATGATGAATTAATTAGCTATGTCTAATAAAACTTGACTGTAAATATAAACCCTAATTTTAAATTCAATTAACCAAATTAAAACTATCCATTAAGAAATTAATTCACCTAACACTCATTAGTCAATTTTCCTTCCTTAATTCAAGTATCAATGCAAATCCCAAGTTATCTTATGTTGTAATCTTTAATCAAGACTAGGTAACCCAATTCTCATTGCAATCACAAACCCTAATTAATCAAATCACAAAGGTTTAATCTCAACTCTTATGGAATTAAATCAATTCAATTTATTTATAAAACTGAATCAACTCAATTTATGTTTATAATTCCATCAAAATTATATTCTCTCAATGCATAATCTCAATTAATATTATGTTAATGTTGATCAAGCACAAACAAGTATATGACTTTTCCGCGTACACGGCTATGTCCAAATTATGCACGGCCGTGTCTCGATCATATTCAACATCCAGATGCTTACACGGCCATGTATCGAACTGTATCCAAAGTAGGCAAATATAACAATGAAGTACACGGCCTGACACACGAGCGTATCCCGACCCATGTTCAGGGTATCAAAATCCTCCAGAAGACTACACGGCCCAGCACATGGTCGTGTCTTTAACCGTGTTCCGAAGTCTCTTTTAGTCCAGAATGCTACACGGACATGAACATGATCGTGTCCTTGCCAGCGTCGACAATTGCTTCAAAAATCAACTTTTAACCCTCCAAATCTTCAATTAATCCACATCAAACATTGATTAAAGACCTATAAAAGTAAAATACGCATAAATAACATATCTAAACACAAATTAACACATTTAAACCCAAAATTAACACAAATTGACTACTTAAAACATAACAAAATATACACTAATCATACATGCTTATTGATATTACTAAATGTATATCTGTCATCTAATGTATATGCCATTATACATATAAAAATTTATCAAAATATTTTTAGGGAATATTCTTTTTTTTAACTTAAGAAAGGGAGAAGACAAAGAATTGAATTTTTAATCAATTGTATCTTAAAAGAGAATTAATACTATTAGAGTACTCAGCTTTCAGCTAATGAGTAAAAGAGAGATAATGGTAATATTGTATATCACTGACCAATCAAGCATGAGAAGATTCGAAATTATCCTAAAACAAAGTCACACTCAGACTTAGAAACGTGGATTCCAAGCTTTTGGGATTGTGGTTTTCTTTTTATATTTTTTCTTTTGGTTGTTGTTGAACTATTATTGGATGGAGGGAGGTACGGGGTACTGTGAATATTATTGTACCATTTTCATCAATCTGCTTATGCAATTATGCACGCGTTGTCATGTTCTTTTTTACTTTCAACATACATACATGATAGAGAAAAATTACCAATTTACCTTTCATTTTACAGGAGAAAAAAAATTGTTGGAGGTTGAAATTGTAATTTTACATATAAAATTACAATTGTACCCTAAAAAATTTTATCCCCTAATAACATAGAGAGGCAAAATTAACATAGAGAGGCAAAATGGTTATTTGATGTTTCACAGCGAGACATCAATCATTTTCCCCGTACAAAATGGGTTAAGTAGAGAAATGTATCTTTTTGCTTAAGACTAATATATATATATGACGTAGTTGCTGATAGCCCTCAAAACAAACATAAAATCATATGGGGCACTGCACTTGCATCGCTTCAAACTACCAAATGTCACAGAAATTTATTGGAGTCATTTTTAATTGCACACCGAATAATTCCACACCAGATGATGTAAAAGCCAACTTAGTACCTCAACAATATTTTTTAATTTATTTTGAACAATTAACATTTTTTTTAAAATTTTGTATGCTCCTTTTTTTGTGAACAAATAATTTGTGTATAGCTTGAGTGATCATTGCAAGTTTTTTTATTTTATTTTGTTTTGTTTTGTTATATAATTTGATTAATGGGATTTTGCTTGAAATCAAAGAGCAAAGAGTAAAGACAAAAACACGAACAACTGTTGAGAGGCAAATGAGACCAATCGTTGAGAGATGCAGTTAGAAACTGATAGATGGTGATCAATAATTTCAACAACAATATTGATGATAGCCAAAGCCAAAACAGGTCCAAATTTTCCCTTACAAAGACCATTTAAATAATTAATTTATCTTTTTTCACCCCCAACCATTTGCATTCTTATTGGGGGAGAAAAGGCATACAATTAGACAAGGAAGATACTGAAAAAAAAGATGGCAATAAAAAATACCCACGATTTGTCGTGGAGCAAGGTGTCCACTCCAAAGCTCCTTTTCTTTTACCTCCATTGGGGCCTCCAGTTTTACTCTTCTATTTTCAACCAGTCCATAGAGACGAGAAGTATCTAAGAAACGCATTCAAAGACACAATTTATGTGACATCTCATTTTCATCCATAGTTTCTCAAACTCTTTTAATGGAAATTTGTTCACGTAGTGAAATTGTATTAAAAAACGGTTTCAACAGAAAACCAATAACCACAGAGGGAAGCAAAGTCAAATTTTGTTCAGTTCTTACTACTTAAAATGGAGCAGTTAAGGTCCTATACAGTTTGTTCTTTTTTGGAAGCTTATCAGGAGCTGCAAGTAGCTGCAAATAGCAAAACACACACGCACAAGCACATTGTTTGTCAATCAACTAGTAAATGGATACTAATTTGGGTGAAAGAAGAAAGTAGGCAAGTACTAAATAAAGAAACCAATCAAAACAGCACTTTACTTACCTTTTCTTGCTGCCTTCTAAGCCTAGCATTCTCTTCAAGTAAATTAGCTACTTCTAGTTCCAACTCTTGTGTGTAAGCCTGCACAGGTTGTACAAAAAGGGCTAAAAGATTTAACAAAAAAATCATCCAACTAAACAAAAAATAATAATTTATCAATCAAAAGCAAGTATGGGCACATGGGTCATACGTATAATTCAATAAAGAATACATCTTTTCTTTTGGACAAAAAAAAGTATAAAGGGTAGAGAGATTCCTGCTTTCTAGCTCTGGACCGAGCAGCTGATTCTCTATTCTTGATCATTCGCTTATGCCTCCGATCACTAGAATTGTCATGATCTTCTTGGCGTCTTTTCTTGCAAATATCAGAAGGGAATACAGAAGAAGAAACCAAAGCATCAAGTGGGGAAACAAGAAAAGAAGAACCAAAAGAGGGTGGTGGTGTCTCAGTACTCGAATGACCATGCAAATGACGACGATTTGGTCTAGTTATGGGTGGACTATTTTCAATGTATTGAAAACCAGACCCAGAAGAATTATTCAAACTCAGCACAGTAGCAGGTCTTGACCTTAAAGAGTTGGAAAAATCATGATCAGTGGCACAAGCAGAGGAAGATGCCTGAGTAATTGATGCTAATGATGATGGTGGTGGTGCGGTGTCCTTTCCAAAAGGTCTAGCCAAGAAATCTTGAAGAATCATACACGGAAAATCCTGGTGGTTGTTGGAGTTTCTTCCGGTGGTGCTTGAGCGGTCTTGAAGACAAGCTAGGTTGATATCTTTCCAAACTTCTTCCATGGATTCTCTTGGATTATGATGGAGAAGAACTTGCAGAAGAAGAGGATTTTCGAAGGAGAAGAGCTACGAGATGCTGTTGGTTGCTGCTATTTTTAACGTTTATTGCTGGAGATGGCCACAGAGAATTAAAACAGCGAGGAGAGACAGGAAAAAGGCTAAAACAAAAGAATAAAGGTCAATTTGGCCCCCCCTAAACTTTGTACCAGGATTGAATTAGCCCCTTTTCACCTTTTTGGGTCAATTTAGTACAAAATTTTGCAATAAACATCAAATTATCCCTCAATACTACCATTAGCTCCCATATTTTAAATATTTAACAAATTATTCCATAATTTAGCAAAAAATATATTTAAATTTTACTATTTAAAATATAATTTATTTATAATTTGTAAAAATTTTAATAATATATTATATTAATATATAAATTTAATTATTCACCAATAATATTAGTAGTTTTAAAAAATTAAATTTTTTATTTATTTATAAATTAATTTTATTTTTTAAAATTATAAATGGCACTCAAATTTATCTATATTTTGAAAATATAAATGCACAATTCAATATGTATATTAATATATTATTAACTTCTACAACTTTAAATAATAAACTAACAAAAAGTATAACAATAAACTAAATCTATTATTATTATTATTATTATTATTATTATTATTATTATTATTATTATTATTATTATTATTATTATTATTCTAAAAATTAATTTTGTATCATTATACTTTTATTATTTTAATATTAAAAATTATAAAACCTAACAATATATTATTATGTTGTTAGCTTAATATTATATTTTTGTTTATTATATAAAGGTTAACTATATGTCGTATTAATATACATATTAAATTATGTATTTATATTTTCAAACTACAGATAGATTTAAGTGTCATGTATAAGTTTAAAAAATAAAATTAATTTATAAAAAAATAAAAAAATAATATTTCAAAATTAATTATGGGTGAATAACTAAATTGATATAATAATATAATATATATTAAATTTTTAAATTTTACAAGCTATAAATAAATTATATTTTGAATATAATTTAAATTAAAATTTTTTAAATTAATTTTTTTCTAAAATATAGACTAATTTATTAACTATTTAAAACATTAGGGAGATATCTATAAATGTATATGGGGTCTTTTGTTAATCTGTCAAAAAATAAGGAGCTGACTGTAGCATTAAGGGGCCAATTTGACCTTTATAGCATTATTTTGTGTTAAATTGACCCAAAAAGATAAAAATGACTAATTTGATCCTGAACAAAAAGTTTAGGGGTCAAATTGACCTTTATTCCAAAACAAAACAAGAAATAGAAAATGAAGTAGGCGATGAGGAGATGTGAGAACTTTACACTTTCGGCCCATGACACCCCTAAACTTTTATTTTAACCACTAGCACCTCTGATCTTCTATTTTTAGCCTATTTAACCCCTCATCTTCTATTTATAACCTAGTTTAACCAATAACATGACAGCGTGGCAGGGGTTAAATAGGCTAAAATTGAAGATTAGAGGGGTCAAAATAGGTTATAAATAGAAGATGAGGGGTTAAATAGGCTAAAAATAGAAGTCGGAGGTGTTAGTGGTTAAAATAAAAGCTGAGGGGTGCCATGGGCTGAAAGTGTAAAATTCAGGGGTGAAATAGAGCTTTAGGCCATTTGTGGAGTGTGCACAAAAATGTACTGCATGTAATTATTTCAGTTTCTTTTTTGACATCAAAATTATGACTATGACTTGGTATGAACTAGGGGGAAATCAATTTGCCTGAGCTCCAGTTTCATTATCATCAATGCAATGTTTCGAAAATATGTCCTCAAAAATAGAAATGAATATAGATAGGCTACAAGCCTACAAATGGT